>JARYGA010016473.1:0-34412 GCA_030545235.1 Helianthus tuberosus | reverse complement strand
TAAACTCTTTCAGTCCGCATGCTTTGAACTGTTTAAAGCTAAAAGCAACTTTGGGAGTATCGGTCCTGGACTCTTCAGAAGATTTGCTTGCAGTATCATGAAGTTCACTGACAATCTGAGGAATAACTTTCGCCATCTGTCTAGCAACCATAGAGGCGAGGCGTTTATCTGCCTGTTTTCGACGCGTGGCTTGGGTAGCGCGAGATCCAGATGACGACATTGTCTGCATTAGACAGCGCCACAGTACTCAAAACACTATTCAATTATTCCTAGTGTAGTCTAGCGATTCACCATAAAGCTCAGGAACACCATCATTCATATAAGCACATAAACACGTAGTCACGTAGGGCACAGAAACACGTAGGCCCATAAGGTAGTCAGAATACAGAAACCTAACTATATGTTGCACGTAATTCCTATCCTTCACAGCACGTGTAGCGACTAAATATAGCGATTGCAAGTATCGAGCAGCGATTGCGAATAATGACCAGCGATTTGTTAAAGTGGTGCGAATTGTGTGTGTTTTGGCGGAGCGAGAAACGTGGAATCAAAACCATCAGTACCACTGTACTGTTTATCTCAAAATGCTAACAAATCACCACAAAAATCACATAAATTTCACATAAAATCGATAAATCACAGAGTTAGCTGCGGTGATTCCAGAATCGAAACACATAAAATTTGAGGATAGATTGTCTCGGGTAGATAGACGTCGACTACCCAAAGGGATTCGACTATTACCAAGGACTTTAAGTGCACACTTTGGCCTTTAGGACTGTGTTCTCGCTTCAAATAGAGCAATCGACATGCATCCTTCCAGCAACAGTGTGACTCCAAGTCGTTGGAGGCAGTCGAGATTCTGGTGAGAGTTTTGCGAAATCACATTAGAGAGTGGAACGAATCATCAAGGTTCGGGTTTCACCCCTAGCTTAGCGACTACGTTCCTGTCTGTGTGGTAAAACCACAAGATAGATAAGAAGATTTGCGTCGAAGTATGGATTTCAATCCTGATTCAACGCAAATTCTGCTGTTTTATAGCAAAAATAGTAATTCAAACGAGTAATCTGGTCGAGAGTTTGCGGTTTTCACACATAATCTTAACCAGATCATTCATTTGTGAGTGCAATCAGCCTTAGGAAAGGCTGATCTTGCGCAGAATTGTAGTATGCGGTGTTCGCGGAAGTGTGTAGTGTACAGCGAGTTCGAGCGAGAAATAGCGAGAATAGCGAGAATAGCAAGTAAGCTCGTGCGAGACCCATACTGGGCACGAACAAGTCGGTTTGTTGGTACTTAGACTATAGACTAGGTCAATTCTGAGACATCGAGCCCGACTAGGTCGAGTCTTGCCTAATTCCCTATAGTTATGGCTCTGATACCAATCTGTCACACCCCAACCGATGGCGGAAACATCGGGGCATGGCACTGAGCGAAACAGATTGTCCATGAGTATCCATAACAACTATTCTTTACCAGATAATTAAAACATCATGTCCCATACCACAACATATCTATATAAACATAGTTATTACAAATAATTGTCTCATAAACAAATACTGCTCCGACGACTCAGATTTAAGCGTGACATAACTAGACACCTAGCTTGATTCATCAAAGCACAGCAATCCCTAGCATCTTAAGCACCGGTCAAATACGTTAAAATAGATGTCAATACACATAGTGTAAAGGTGAGCATACAAGTTTGATAATAGCATAATAGAGTTTGAAATCGTTTATGCATAACCAGCATGTATAACGTATAATGTGAAGCATGTAAGTTATCGACAAAGATCCTATCAATACCAATGATTGCGAGTTGGCTGCGAGTAGCGAGTGCACAACACATATTCACCACTGTGAACACGTGAAGTAATTGTCCTTAACAACCCCTGAATGAACAGGTGCTGAGTCCAAACTATAGCACTATCGTTGCTAAGGCAGGTAGACAGCAATCAATGTGTTAACATAACAAACAAGCATTCATCTAGTAACGTATAACGTGCATTAGCGGTCAGCGTATAAATAGTGTTTGCGTTGTGTGATCGATGTGATTTAGAACATGTAATGTATGTTACACCCAAAAGTGCGTAAAGCAAAAAGGGATCAAGTATACTCACAGACTGTGTTAAACAAGTAAACACTCTCTTGGATTGAAGGGAGCGCTTGAGAGAGATTAGCCTGAACAGTTAATGGTAGCATAAACGATGAGCGGCGCGTAAAACGATGCAAGTGTACCAAGGATCGGATGGCAATCCGATTGGATGGCCAGTCGATCAGGTGACAATCCGTTCGGATGGTTATCCGATCGGATGGCCTTTCGATTGGATTGGCACCTCGCTTGATGAGGATGTGTTTGTGTATGATGGTTTGTACTTTGAAGTTTTCGTTGTAGCATTTTGAAAATAGAGATGTATCTTTACCCTTCAGGCCGGTCGATCGAACGGCAGTTCGATCAGACGGCGATACGATTGGTGAGTCTTCTTAGTTTGAGTACAAGTTCACAGCAAGACGGTCAATCGATCGGATGGCTATCCGATCGGGTGGCAATCCATATGTATTGAACATGTTGAAAATTGATTAAGTGCCAAAGTCCCAAACGTCACACGATTGGACGGTCACTCGATCGGATGGCAATCCGATCGGGTGGTAATCCGTTCGACGTCCAGTCCCTTGAAAAGTTTGAATAAAAAGTTTAAGTATGGAACCAAGTGCAACCCGGTCGGATGGCCGGTCGATCGGATGGCAATCCGATCGGACAGCAATCCGTCCCAACGATCTGATCGTCTTGACACTTGATTTTGTTTGAAGTTTTGTAGTTTTGAACGAGACGTTATGATAACTAGTTTAAACAACTGGAACCCTCTCTCGACTCTAGTGACTCGATCGAAAATGAACCACCCTAGTCCGGCCGGTTAACGGTTCGAGAGGGTTGTTCATGTTCAAACCCGAATTCAACCATCTCTCGAATAGGATTCAGATCTGGAACTAACCCATCACTAAGAACGAGTAGAGGATCAGAACGAGCTCCGATTCTATCGATTTTGAGTGCATTGGGTATAAAAGAGTTGAAAGAAAGTTGGAAAACCTTCTTTCAATCATTTCAACCATGAATTTGTGTAGATCTTTGCAAAAACATTACTTAATCTTGTGGAAATCCTTCAGATCTAAGTTGTTCTTGGTGGAATGAAGCCAAACATTGAAGTTCATAAGAACTCCATGATGACATCATCCTAGAACACCTCAAATCTGGTGATTTCACGATTACAAGTTAAGATTCAAAGGTGAAAATGATGTAGAAGTGCGTGTAGATCATAGATGTACAAGATTTAGGTTGGAAACTTACAAGAATTGAGAAGGCGATCTGTTGGCCACTCGATCCAAATGTTCGGCGCGATGAGTTTTGTCATTTCGATTTGCGTGTTGAGCGTTGCGGTGCGATTCGTGAGAGCGATGCGATCGTATTACCCATTCGTCACACAAATAACATACCTGCTATATCTAACATACAATCACTATAATTAACTTGCGTTTAGCGTTTTCGATTCGATTGCGATGCGATAGATTGCGATTTGCGATTAACACTTCAACATAAACATAACAAGCACAAGTAACACATAAATAGCACACACACGTGAAACAATATCCAGAACACATAATTCGAGTTGCGATTGGGATAGCGATAAGCGATAAATCGGTTAAACATGCGATTAAATAGCGATTAAACATCGATTATTAACAGATACTCCACATAATACAACTAAAGCGATTAAATAAATAGATTCAGTTACAAGTCAAAGAAGTCAAACAGTAGATGAGCAAGGAGTGACAGATCGCAATTAGCAATCTTTTCTTCCTTTGATTACAATCTTGACTTCGACTTTGACTTTGACTTTCGAAACACGAGGTGTTACAGTCATGGTCGTATTCGCGTATTCAGAACAGTTCGGTTGTAGTCTGGTTTTATAAAAATGTTTTAAAACCAAGTTCACTATAGCTAGTGGCTCTGATACCAACTGTCACACCCCCAAAATACCACATGCGGAAACCCCCGCGAGGCGTGTGACGTGCCAGGATCTAGCCACCAATCACATTGAACTCATAACAAGATTTCAAATAAAAACTTTCATTCATTAACATAAAGTGTTTCAAAACATTAAATGTAATTCATCGTGTTCAGTGGAAGCATAAATCATTTGTTAAGTGTTTCGTAACCATTTGTACGAAAACCATTAGACTTGTCTCGCGATTCCATGTATTTCGACCAATGACCACTCCAGCCTCCCCGACGGCAAGTTTCAATGATATATACCTATAGACCTGCAAGCATGCAGAAAAGTGTATCAGACAACGCTGGTTAGTTCATAGTTTTGTTTACCGAGAATTGTGTTACATTTTTGCGGTCAAAAGATTAGTTCAGTTCAAAAGCATTTCCAAAAACAATGTTGATAATAACTCAATGCCCCTATCAAAGCATTAGGCATGACTTAAGGTAATTAATTCACGTCCGTCCTCCCCGCTACGGTGTGAGGGTGCCAAACCTAATAGCGCTATCAACTAAATACCATGTTGCCTCCCCGGCAACTAATTCGGTAGATAATGGGACTTAAGGTGATAGGAGTGAGTGTATTATCCAACATTCCGGTTTAACATTCCAGGCAAACCCATTACCTAATATTCCTCCCCGGGACGTATGCTTGAAAAAGAGTCGTGAACTCACCTTAGATTTGCTCGGTATTTTACGTTACATTACCCGTTCATAGCAAACGTTTAGATTTCACACACGTTTATAACACATGTTCATGTTCCCAACCCGTAGTTACCAATAACATCAGTTTCATCATAATCAAATCACGTATTGTCACATATTGCATTAGTCACAAAGATCACAGTACGCATGTAGTAAATACCCAGTTCTTACACAAGTCCACACCCCATGTGGATGTCTCCAATCAATACTTAGCAGGTGAATGTTCTACCTACCCAAGACAAGTTAGATTTCTCATTCTTAGTCAGTATTGTTATCATGCAACAAATAACATTTGTAAACACAAGTACCCATCAACATAAGCATCACAACTGTTACAGTTTACTGTTCAGTCCATGGCACGGCGAAGAATCCTCACGGAGAAGATTCATTCTTCGCTTGAGAACAAGAGCGACGAAGACTCCAAGAATTTCGTCAAAATTCGGACGACGAAGACTCCAAGGAGTTCGTCAGCCTGGGTGCTTCGTCGGGGGGGGGGGGGGGTTGTTCGTCGCTGCAGCTCATCAGGCAGTTACAACCCAATGATTCCGTAACAACAGTTAAAAGTTTTGACATGTTCCAAACAGATCAAACAATGATATTTTGCAGTTACCATACATGTTCCTACCAACCCTAATCATGCTTTAACAGTTTCATCATCATCGCTCATATTCAATCAAGCACTCTAAAGATTTCAACAATCAATCATCACGAATTACAGTTTCACACATTCTTCCCCATTAATACGTATAACCATTCATCCCTACACTCACATGACTATAACATAGTGACTAGCATAACAAATTCCTACATCAGTTATCTTATGAATATTATCAGAATTTAGCATCATGTACATCGAGAGTATGGGTTATTTGTATGAACAATTCCAAAGTCACATAAACCAGTTTAAGAACACCAAAATCATCGAACCACTACAACATAAGGGTTCAACTATCACGCAATTCACCAATACGTTTACCCATATACGATGACAATCAAAACATTAACAAGAACACAGCCCATCAAAAAGAAATCGAATCCAAAGATGTTATCATACTAACCGTGATACCAACGTGTTTAGCTAAATCGGGATGGAAGGCTTCGAGATTCCTTAAACTGCCGTCGTACATAGAATAGGGAGAGAGGACTTTAGGGTTTCTTTTGTGTGTCCACGGTTACTGATTACAAGAGGTTATACACTCACAATGGTATGGGCCACGAGTAAACCTGGGCCGAAGGCCCATTTTGGCGAAGTGTCTCCCTCGACGAAGATCAATCTTCGTCGAAGATTGGTTGTGACGAACTCAATTCTTCGTCGAGATGGTTGTGAAGAACTCTAGTTCTTCGTCAAGTGTGTTTCAAATCAAATGCGTTGTGCAACCCAAGGTTAAACATGAACATATTATGACTAATCATTACATAGATATCATGTAACATCCAAACGTATCAATACCTTAATCAATCAAATAAGCACCAGATACAACATAAAAATAATTCTGAAAACATGATTTGTGTGAAATAAGTGACGTGTAGAGAAAAACCTTGAAATTTTGGGTTGTCAAAATACAAATTACAAAATAACATCTCAAAAAATCAAATTTTTTTATTATTATTTGACTTCCGCATAAACGTAAGATCCAACATCATTATTTCCTCAACTGCTTCCCCCCCCCCCCCCCCCCGCCCTTTTCTCCCACTTCGTTCTACATGAACCAAACAATGATTTCAAGCGCAATTGAATTGCGTGTGTTTATCAACACAAGTTTAAATTTATTAAAAAACCATTTTAAAAGAAGAAAAAACAAGAGAAAATAGTTAGTAGTTTAGATCGAACAAACAAATAGAACATCTTCAGAGATTCAAGGTCGCAAAAATGACACATGAGTTTCCTCAAAACAAAATCAATTGGTGGTTTTTTTAGATCATTGGATTGACTATATAATGTTCTTGTGAATTATGGCTAATACCGGGTATAAAAACAGTGATTCCAAATCCAGATCGAGGTTAATCGTACTATAGCAACTTTACGTAAGGCAGAGTTTAGTTTTTTTGGGGGTGATAGTGGAAAAGTTGACAAATAAGTTATCCTTACTGCCACTTTACAGAACCGTACATGAGATTTTCACCTCATACGGCTCATTGTTTTCAGAGTTCTTGGATCCTTTTCCGCGTTCCAGAATCCCCTCCCTCCTTCCACTCCGTCCCGAAGAGTAACTATGACCAATTTAGTCACATTTTCATGTTCCAATTGAACACTTTCCGCTTTTGATTATTCTCTTTATCAAACATATGCGGATCCAATCACGATCTTATAATAAGACAAGAGATCTTTCTCGATCAATCCCCTTGCCCTTAATTCTTTGAGAATCAGAAAGATCCTTTTTAAGTTTGAATTTGTTCATTAGAGGTGAAAAGCAAAAAATTGGGCTATAGAAGGACCTTATAGTAGGGTTGAAGTTTTTTGATTTATTATATTTTATGTGTTGAATGATTCAGAAATTTGTTGAACTTTCTAAATTAAAATTCGTTATGTGATTTGTGTAGAAATTATGTATAAATTTTAGATTTATTTGTGAATTAGATTTGTATTTTTAAATATTCTTGAAACTTTTTATAATGCATGACTAACTTCCGGTCAACATTTTATAATGCATGATTAACTTCCGGTCAACTTTTGTGACAAAACTACACAGAAAACTCAGCTGTAAAAGTCGCATATCCGGTCACAGATTCAGTAAAAAGCTGGGTCGAAATTTCGGTAGCAAAACATTCCGGTCCATAAGTCTGTGCTTAATTCTAAGTTTGGTCGCATAAAAATCGTGAAAAGGTTTAAACGAGTCAAAACCGGTGGCAAATGAAGTAGCGAGATTGATAGAGTGGGTAGTTGAAGCTCTTAATTAAAGTTTTTGATACTATATTTTTATTTGTATAAAAATGTGGATAATAGTAAGTAAAAAAAAAAAAAAAAACCAGAAGCTTAAAGCTTCATGCTTTCTCTTTTACATGTATTTATTTTACTAAAGGATATAATAAGCTATTTATCTAAACTTTAAATTCTACAACAAATTAAAAACACTCCTATACAGTATACACTACTGTGCTCGATCACTTAAAAAAGCATATTATTATAATTTCAAATCTCAAATACTACATACAAGTTTGTATAGCATTCAAGATTCCGTACATATCGTGAAATTACATAACAGAAGACATAAGTTTATTCTGGAATCATATCGCTATGATTCTTTACATGTATCGATCGTAACTGAATATATCTGTGTATTATAAACACACAAGTAAAAGTTTCAGCCTTTCATAACTCAAGACGATAAATCTAATTAAGTGCATTGGAAGCCGGATGGAACCTTCTTGCCACAGTAGTTAAGCAACAGGCTCAAGGAGACTGGAATGTTTAGGTTGATTCCCAAGATATTGGCTTTGATCGCGGTGCAAAGGCAGACGGCAGCCTCAAGATCGGCGAGTCCACTAAGAAGTGTGCAACATGGTGTCTTCGCTGGGTTTCCAACAACTAGGTGGATAAGGTCATTTAGCAAGTTAGCACATACACCTAACTTGAGTGTGTCTTTTGGGCAGGTGGCTTTGGGTGGCGAAGGTGTAGGAGTCTTTGGTGGTGAAGGTGTAGGAGTCTTTGGTGGTGATGGTGTAGGAGTCTTAGGTGGTGATGGTGTAGGAGTCTTTGGTGGTGATGGGGTAGGAGTCTTTGGTGGTGAAGGTGTAGGAGTCTTAGGTGGTGAAGGTGTAGGAGTCTTTGGTGGTGTTGGGCAGCTGCAGCCTTTCGGGGTATGGGTGGAAGTTACCAAAGTGAAGAAGAGCAAGTTGATGGTAAGGAGAAAGGCTGTTGTTTCTAAAGACCTTGAAGCCATGCTTTTAGCTTTAGGGAGTTACAAAGTGTTGTTAGTACTTTGTTTTGTATGATGATGGACAATGTTACCTGCTTGGGGTATTTATAGATGCAAATTGTCAAAGAGCTACCCAATTATTGATTCATCAGCTCCATTTCTTTTTTTTCTTTTTTTTTAAAGTAACTTTCATTAACAACAAACGCCCACTCAAACCGTGCCGACAACACCTACAATCAGCTCCATTTCTTAATCTCAGTTTACTATGCTAATTCAACTATAATAAAAAAACCTTGATAAATCCAACAAAAGTCCATTAAATTTTGGTTTCGTTTTCACCACCTAGATTTTCATAATTTTAGCATTTTCATCTTCTTTCCTTTGTAGGAAAAACTTGTAAATCATTTGTTGTCTTGTTTACTCGTTCAGAATATCGACAACACCTGTCAAACTGAATTACAGCCTATAAACTCAGATTTTTTTTACAGCCTGTAAATTAAAAAATTTGACAACACGTGGGTGCCAAATTTGACAATGTTTTAATTACATATGAATCTTTCTTTTCAAAAATGTCTTTTTGCTTATCTTGGTTCGGCTATGCGCCAACTTAGGGACAATCAATAGATCAATTTCAAGCTTATGTTAATCGAATAAAAATATAAACACAATATAGCGTTTTGTGTCTAACAGTATTCTATGAACTATCCACACCAGCAGACATAATCTGGTTTAAAAGTCTGATTTAGTTTAAAAAAATATCTTTCTATATTCTGAGATGGGAAACGAAGGTGTGAAAGCGCCATGAGTCTGTTTCATTGTTAATTTGGAGTTTTCCCCGACCAGCTTGATATTTCTGGGTATCAGCTATAATAATTTCGATACATATATACTGTTTGTAGTAACTAGTACTTATTGATTAAATAATGCCATTTATTTGTTTTGGGAAGCAAGGCAATGAAGTGCAAAACGCTCACCAAAAAATGATGAAAAGACAACAACCTAAAATAAAATAATTTACAAGCCTCAAAAATGGGCAATGGCTGAGCAATCCAAGATGACCAATTGCTAATCTTGATAAAAAGGACAGGCGTTGAATTGAAGATGAAAGCTCGTTGATAGGAATGAAACCATGGTCGCAAAAGCAAAAAAGCTATTTGTTTCACCGCTACGATACTGGGTATTATATACAACCACAATAGTCGCCAAAGCTCAAAAGCTATTTGCAGCCGATTTGCTATTTTGCGACTCCCATGGTCGGTCGCAAGCTATCCTACCTATAAAATTTGCGACCACTTTTTGCAACAAAAGTTCGTCTACCAGTCCTAGTAGCCAAAAAGTAGCACTTCTCATATTCGTGGACAAAGTTGTGACCGAAAATGGGTGAGGCGTAGTTTTATATTTGGTTTGAAAATTAATTGGTTTGGTGAATTGGGTGTTGAGGCGTTAAGGGAATAATGCCCAATGAGAAAGATGGTGTTATGGTTTGACGTTCAAAGAGCGGTGAGTTGGCACAGGTGTCACCCCACAACACAAACCCTTTTTGAAACCATGTTTGGATATTTTGACATTTGAAAATTGTGATACACAGACACAAACACACATATGCAAATAATTTTTTTTTGGGCTCTGAGAAAGGAAAATGGTTTCTAGTCGATTTTTGAAATTTGTTTAGCTTTTAGACCATGCGTAGTGGTAGAAGGTTATAATGCCCCCACCATGGGGCATTATACGACACGTGGCGTCCTAGTCAGCAAGGGGGCATTATAGCAAAAGTGGTGTAGTGGGTATAATGCCCCATAATGCCCCTACCAATCATTAAAAAAAAAGAGTAAAATGCACGGATAGTCCCTGTGGTTTTGCAAAGTTTCAGCTATAGTCCCCAGATTTTGGAAATTACACTCATAGTCCCTGTGGTTTGACAGTTTGTTACGCGGATAGTCCCTGGAGTGGATGGGGGTTAGTTTTCTCAGTTAAGTTGGTGTAAAATGACTAAAATACCCTTAGGATTAAAACAACACAAAACCCAAACAGATTTTCCCATCTGCTCTCATTCTTCACCATCTTGTTTAGAAAACCCTAACAATACATTGAAACAATTGGAAACTTGATCAAATCAGTCTGAAACAGATCAAAATGTTCAAAACTCTATTCGAAACAAACTGAAAATCTACCAAAACTGATCTGATCTCACCGAAAAAACAATCAATTCAGTACGTAATCGATCGAAACTTGTCCGATTCGCAAAACCCTATGAACAAATCCCTATGAACAAATCCCTATGAACAAATCAGATTAAGGGTTGAATCGTGTAATCGGACAAGTCAATCAGGAGACAAGTTAATCTTGTCTGATTCGCAACACGATTACACGCAGAGCCACTCACCATAGCCACTCACCTCCATCAACCCTTGTCCGATTCAACCCTTAACCTGTTAATCGACTGAATTTACCTTTTATGTTAACATTAGCACCCATCATCACCTTCCTGTTCACCAATACTGGAAACCCTATGAAGAAATCAGATCCATCTATCGCTGCTGCAGATAGATACGACCACTGCTGCAGATAGATCCGACCATCGCTGCTGCAGATTGATCTGTCTCTCTCTCTCTCCTGATTGATTTGCTCTTGTCGTTTCTCTCACTTCCAACTCTCTCTGATTTCCCTCTCTATCACTCGTCTCGTCTCTCTCTCGTCACCACGCCGCCAGAGACGGCGGTGATGGTGAACGATCGTTCATCGGGTTGGGGGGTGGTGTTGTTTGTCGTCTGGTGACTCAACGCCGGAGCGCCGATTGTGCGGCTGCCAGTAATTCCGGTCACCGGAATATAATCAGAGGGAGGGAGGGTGACCGAGAGGGTGCAGGTGAGTGATGAGATTTTTGTTTGAGAACATGACTGGTTTTGTGTTGTTTTTAGAGTTAGGGTTTTCTAAACAAGATGGTGAAGAAGGAGAGCAGATGGGAAAATCTGTTTGGGTTTTGTGTTGTTTTAATCCTAAGGGTATTTTAGTCATTTTACACCAACTTAACTGAGAAAACTAACCCCCATCCACTCCAGGGACTATCCGCGTAACAAACTGTTAAACCACAGGGACTATGAGTGTAATTTCCAAAATCTGGGGACTATAGCTGAAACTTTGCAAAACCACAGGGACTATCCGTGCATTTTACTCAAAAAAAAAAAAAAACAAAAACAAAAAGCAAGTAATTGCTCATTGGTTAGTCAAAGATTTGACCTCTCCCCATTGGCCAAAACCAATATCCATTTGCCCACTTAAGCGTTATATTTAAAACGCCATAATGCAAATTTTCAATTTATAACGCCTTATAACGCCCCATGTAATGGGGGTGGGGGCGTTATAGGGCGTTTTCGGGCAAAAAATTTTTAAAAAAACGCCCCATTACGCATGGTCTTAGAAAGGAAAATGGTTTCTAGTCGATTCTTGTGGAAGGACAAATGTTTCAGTTTCTTCTTATTTTTCACAATAATAAATAATTTAAAAATAATGTGTTTTTTCCTAAAAACATGTAATATATTATTTTTTTCAAATAAATATATGTTTTATATATGTAGTTTTGTTTTTTGTAAAGTCAAATATTAAATTTGTTAAAAACCGTATTGTTTGGATAAAAAACCCATTATTGTTTAGTTTTTTAAACAAGCCAAAATTTATATTGTAACGTCAAAAAAAATGTCAAACAATGCTGCGTACTTTTTTTTTTAAATTTCAAAATAAGTTATTAAAAAAACCACATTGTATCTAAAATTAATTATTAATTAGAAATATTATAAGTAAATCCCACATCTGTTAGTTCTAAGAGCAGATAGCTACAATACTTCTAGACATCCACTAGTTCTGTTAACGGATCACCTGAAAGCCAACCGCTATCCACCTGTGTTCAAATCGGTGTCTTTTCCCGTAAAATCGAGGGCTTAAGTTCCACAATGGACATGACTAGTAGTATAGATTTAGAAGTTAGTGGAGGAATGGTTGGTGAAAGAATTAGTGTTCACATTATTTTTTGCGGCATTCAGGTGAAAAGCGAATACGGATGGCGTCGTTTCGACTTGGATGGGAGGAGAGATTTTACCGATTATTCCACTGCCGTACCTTCGGGCGAGTGGAGGTCGGGTTTCCGCGCATCTGGGGAGAGCCAAGGGGCTGGCGGCGGCCGAGTAGTCGATATTGGCCACAACACCCGATGTCATGATGGTTGACACTTCGTTTCTTGCCGTTTAAAAAAAAAGAAGTATTATTATATTGTTATTAAAAACAACCCTTTAAATGCCTAACAAGTTTTGAAAACTCAATAGAACCCATGTCTGTTTCTCAAAAACACCTAATATATTCAACAAATATATCATAAGAAAATAAAAAGAATCTCACATGTCCAACACACACTAACACACACATGTTATCAAAAATATTCTTTACATCAATACCTCTATTTTTTTTGTATTTGGTTTCACGTGAGTAAATAACAATTCACACCGAGTGGTACGAAACTTGCATTCACAAAAGTGGTGTGGGTGTGGGTGTGAGTTTAAATAATGACAGGTGTAAAATTAGATGGTATTTATGTCTTAAATTTATTGTAAAAGAAACGTGAGTAAATATCATCTATAAATAGCAAAAGTTGAATATGATGAAGAAACCCTAATGTCCCTACATTAAATGGTGGGACTAAGACTAGTGGGTATGGAGGACGGATGAGGCCCGGCTTGGCCCGGCGCCGGTTACCTACACCGCCCCCACTCCTCCGGCTCGGCAACTTCGGCTTCCGCCAGCCATTCACGACGGGCCCCTCTCCTCTCTCCTCACACACACAGCTATACATACATACATACATACATACATACATACATACATACATACATACATACATACATACATACATACATACATATATATATATATATATATAAAGGGGTTCATCCCCCACCCGTAGATCCATCCTCTTCAAGCCACTCCTACGTGGCGGTGACGTGGCGACCCATCCCCTTGGGGATGAGGCTCTCCATACCCACTAGTCTAAGGGGACTGGGGGTGGTACAAATTTCATCACTCACAATATCGAATCAACTTTCGCCATTTCATCAACATTTATTTTATCACTCACAACCTTTTTTAGTGGCGGTGGTCATCACTCACAACACCCAACAATAAACCCTGATGTTCCCTCACAATTTCCATTTTTCACGGCGTGATAATTTTAAGGCGTTATAACTATCACTCGTGATAGAGTATGGTGGCGGCGGTGTTTGTGATAGTCTCACGAGTGATGGAGTGTCCATCACGGACCACCCCAGTGTCCTAACAATTTCATGTGTTACCCACATAACACGTAGTCACGTACCCAGTGTCCTAACAATTTCATGTGTTACCCAATTTTATGTGTTACCCACATAACACGTGTCCTAACAATTTCATGTGTTATCAACAATTTCATTTGAGAACCTTCATGTTTTTGTGGTTTATCTTCTAATCCACTGCCCATATTGTCTTGATACCTTCTACAATACGACATGTAGATGTTGTAAAGGTCATCTAACTTAACATCAAGGGTATTGGCTCGCAGTTGTACTCGGATATAAGATCTACAAAATCAATATACAAAGAGGAAAAGAAATTCCGGGTTGTGAACGAGCTGAGCCGAGCCAGGTTGGGCTCGGGCTTGGGTTGTTCAAAAACCGAGCCGAACCTAGCTGACTCGTTTATCTTAACGAGCTGTAATGTTGGGCTCGGGATCGGCTCGAGCCAGCTCGTTGTTGGCATAGACGGTTCAAAGAATTGTATCAACAAACACGAACACGAGAAATTGAGGGGACAAACTCGCGACTCTTTCTATTCAATCAAACAAACATACGAACTTACAAAGAAACGGGACAAAAAAAACAATAATCTAGACCAATATTTATAGTACTACTAAACTTGCTCTTCATGACAATTAAATCTTTCTAAACCAATAACAATATAACTAAAGAAAATAGATCAAACTTTAATAAAAAAACTAATTATATCAATCTTTTACTTTGGCTCTTCAACTTTCAAATCATACGAGTTTTAGGAAGAACTTTCATCATTCCCCCTTAATCCTTAAAACCAACTCCAACTTTCTTGACTTTCTAACATATCATGGGAAACAGTGTTTTAATGAATCCTTGAGAGAATTGGATTTAAATTGGATCTAACATTGGCAAAATTCGGAATTTCGCTTGAAAATCAGATCGAACGTGATGACGTCAGCAGTATTTCGCGTGAAATAGCTGATTTCGTGTGAATTTGTTATCTAATTTCACGCGAAATTAACTGCTTGAGTTTCATTTCATACGAAATTATATAATTCCGCACGAAATTAGCACTAATTTCGCACCAATGTGTGATTTCGTTTGAAAATAATATTTCGTGTGAAGCATACATCTAATTTCGTACGAAATCAAATTACAGATTTCGTTTGAAACTGGTATTTTCGTTTGAAAGGCTATTTCGCACCAAATCGTTATTCCGCAACAAACTGATTTTGCATCAATGTGTTATTTCGTTTGAACTCATATTTCGTGTGAACTTTCATTGTTGTTTGAACTTTGTTGACTTTGTGATACAGATTATTGAATCATGGAAGAGGAATTCTACAATGCGTTTGCTACACCTGTTGCTCCTGTTACAGCTGCTGAAACTCTTTACAGTGAGAATGAGACGGGAAGTTATCAAAAGCCTCCAATGCTTATGTACATCAAAGATTTTAGAGGATGGCAAAATCGATTAGAAAACTGGGTGCAAGCTTACAAGTTCGATGCATGGTGTTCATTAGAGAAAGATTATGAGAAACCGGAAAATGAACGTGGGCTAGAAAAAGAATTTAGTGACTATTCAGATGGTGAAAATTGAAATATACAAGTGAAAAAATGATGATCAGTATTCTTCAACAAGCAGTTAAAGAAGATATCTTTGTTTTACTCCAACATTCGGGTACTGCAAGATCAATTTGGACTGCATTGATTCAAAAATTCAAAGGAAGCGCTGATATGATAAAAAAACAAAAAGGCTTTGCTGAAGAAATCATTCGATATGTTTTTACAGCCTTTGAAAATGAAACAACAAAAATGAATATCGACAGTTATTGTCATCTGGTTCTGGAAATGGGAAGATTGGAAATAAAGAAAGACAACAAAGAATGGGTTGATAAGCTAGCCGATGCATTACCACAGCAGAAATGGGGAACTTATTTGTTGATCTTAAAGCACATGAGAAAGTCAGAAAATATGAATCTGGCAAAGTTTATTCAGAAGATTGAGGAGCATGAGTTGGATATCCAGAAAACGGAAATCATGAAAAATCAAAATGCTCAACAAGATGTCAGTTTGTACTATCGAGGAAATAAATTTGAAACCACTCCAAGTCCAAAGATTCAGACTGGTTTCAGTGCTGATAGTTCTTCCTGAACAAAGGGTAGTACTATAACTCAAAGTGGTGGAAATTCATCTTCGTATTCAAGCTTTGATCTAAATTATACAACACCAAGTCCCCAACGACAGAATTCAACGAATCTGCAATGCAATGTTACTTTGAACATTCAAAATGGTCAAAATCTTTCTCTAGAAATAGCTAAGCAACACATGGCATCACTCATTGCTATGTTAGAATCATATGAAAGTTTAATTGCTGGCAGAATTGGAAATTCGATGCTCACGAAAGAGGATTATGACCAAATAGATGCTGAAGAACTCGAGTTGATGGATGTCAAATGGTGTTTGGCCAGTGCTGTCAGAAGGGCAGAAAAATTTCAACAAATCACTGGTAGAGATGAGTTTAGTGAGATGTCTAAATCCCCTTTAGGATTTGACAAATCAAAGGTCACGTGTTTCCGTTGTCGAGAAAAAGGTCATTTTAAGCGTGAGTGCAAAAACAAAGAAGCAAACGGAAGACAAGATCAGTCTGGAAAGAACAATTATTATCAAAAATCAATTTTTCATCAGATTGCTCAACAACCACAAACTGCACATGCACCTGCCATTGAAGAAAAAAAGAAAAGAGCTTGTTATGGTATAATTGACCAAGACGATGAAAAGGTTGAAGAGGTATTTAGCTGGGATAAATACATTCCACCTGGTTTAGGTCTTGTTGCTAGAATTCTGGGAGAAGATGAAGTCAAATCTAGTCCGAAAAGAATACCGATTATTCCAGATTTTGGAAGTGATGTAGATACCGATGATGAAGAAGAATATATAAACAAAGCTAGAAAAGGTCTAGACCCTGATAGTTTTAATTTGTTTTTTGCAGTTAATGTTGAAATGCTGAATGAGGAGAAAGCTGCCAGATTGAAGAGAGACTTGGAAGCAAGAAGAATGGCTGAAGAAAAGGCAAAATTGGAAGCTGAAACAGCAGAAGTTAAAGAAAATTCGAAAAAAAGGTCGAAGCTGAAGGATGGGAAAAATAATTAGAATTCAATAAAGAACCGAATATTGTTGAAAAGGTGGTAGAGAAAATTGTTGAAGTAGAAAAGATTATTGAAAAAATCGTTGAAGTTGAGAAAATCATCGAGGTTGAAAAAATAGTTGAGGTCATTAAACCTTGTCTGAAATGTTTGGAGTCCTGCATACTTTGTGAGGATAAAGACAAGAAGATCTGTGAACTGGAAGAGTTGAAAGAAAATTTGTTGTCTGATGTGAAATATGTGAAAGAGTCATACGATGTGCTGAACAGAACAGTCGATGGTCTGAAAAAGACAAATTCAGAAGTTGATGCTGCTATGAAAATGATGAGTTCTACTTTAATGACAAAGCAGAAAGTCATCAATGAGTATATTGAAGACTGTGCAAAGCTAAAGCAGCATTTGGAACTCGAAAAGATTGAGAGTGAAAGAATCAAACGTTTGTTGTTGAGTTATACAACGTGTGATTATTTGATTGATCGAGTTTATCCTACTGTTGCAGGTCTTGAAGTTTTTCAAGATAAGGAGAATGAAGAGGATACTGGTAAGACACAAAGTGTTAAGTATAACAAGTGTCCCCCCCCCCCCCCCCCGATTTGGAATAGTTATTCTCCCAGAAAGCCAAATGAGGAACGTTTAAATAAGGCACTCAACATAAAGTTAAAGTCTGAAACTATTGATTAGTTACCAGACAATATTGATGTCACATTCACAGCATCTGACACTGATCATGAGTCTGAATTGTTAAAGAAAGTGGTCAATCATGTGTTGGATATGGATGAAGAGTCAAAATCGGAGTCTAAGTCTAAAAGTTCGAGTTCATCAGAAAAGAGTCCGAGTTCACCAGTTAAACGTGTTTACAATAAATGTTGGGATTGAACCCTACCAAAGGAACAGATAATGTAAAGCCAAAACCAGGTCACAATAGTGGATTCACAATAAGCAGCGGTTTACACTTTGCTCTCCCCTTGAAAGTGATTTATAACAACTGATGGTCTCTATCTGCTGCTCATATTCAACTGCTGCTGTTCTTTCAACTGCTGATGAAAACCCTGAAGTATTCAACACTGCTGGTCCTATCTACTGATGTTAAAGCACTGCCCAGTCAAGGACTGATCAACCTTGAGGAAAGCACTGACATAAACGGAGAGCAACTGTTTAGTAAATTGTTTGTCTTATGTATAGTCAGTGGTTAGGTTAGCAGTGTTTGTATAGTCAGTGGTTAGGTCAGTAGATACAGGTTGTTAGGCTGTTAGACGTCGCTTTCATGGTGACGTCAGCTGAGATACCTCACTGGTTTGGTTTGCCTATAAATGTAACAGTACCCTGTACTGTTACATTTGATTGACTAAGCTGGTTTTCCCTTCTCATGTCTAATCCTTTCATCTTGTGCAATCCAACCTTGGGGCATCAGGCTGAGGGGGAGTATAGTTTGTAAGCTTATCTGTAATCTTTTGCTTTGATTTGTAAATCATTCGACTCTATGAGAAGCAATTGTTTATCAAACTACTTTCTCCTTTGATTGTGTTTACAAAGTTTGTTTTCATTTCCGCTGCACTTAACATGTTTTCATATTCATTGATCATTCATTTTAAACAAACAAACAAACACTATCATGAGAGCCTCCGATCCTAACAATTGGTATCAGAGCTTGGACAGTCAAATTCGATCTAACAATCAATTTGACATAACAGTTCAGCTCAAAATTCATTGATACTAAGGTTGGTTATATTCAGTTGAAAAACAGAGTAACGAGTAGATCATGTTCAAAGTGGTTATTCAAAAACTCTGTAAATCAACTAAGATGTCATATGACACACAAATTTCATACAACAAGTGATATCATGCACAAGTCACTCATAGTTTTCAGATCTGTAAACATATCTGATAAATTATGGGATTGGTCTATATTCTCAAAATTGATTTCAACTGTTGTATTGATATTTGTGATGATTTCATTAAATACTAAAGTATGATCCTCAGAATAACAAAACCTATGATTCATAAGACATTAGTGTTTTGTTTTCTTTAAAGAGGGAATTAAGACTTTAGTTATTTAGATCTTATGTGTAGAAAAACAGGTTGAGATCCTCAAAAGGAACAAATCATCTTTGTCTAAATACACTAAGAAAAACAGGGGACAACATAGTCCGCATCATATGTAATGTGAGATTGGATGAAAAACTTGTGAAAACATGACCAAGTCTCTCAAAACATTACTGCAGAATGATTTTGGACTAATATTCACAAAAACTCCGAAGTGTGTTCATCTCAAAACTTCTGAAGGTAGAAGAAAAGAGTATAAACATAAAACACTGAAGAGTCAAAGTTTGGGGTAATAATGGTCATTAAGCAACTATGCGCATTCATCTGTTCAGGGAAAGGTTTTGATTCCAGTGAATGAACTCCAAAGAGGACTAGACAAATGTTCAAAAATTTATCCAAGTGTCCTCATGTTTGCAATCAACCGAAAAAGAAAATGGTTCCAAACAGTGGTCAAAATGTATTCAAAAGTTTCCTACCACTGTTGTTAAACCACTGACCATTTTCAAAAACCTGTGAGTGATGTGATTACATTCTCTATTGAAATTATACCAGATCTTTTTGACACTATTCTTAGAAAATCCTTTAACCATTTTTTTTGTGTTCAAAGGATTCTCTCGAATAATCAGGATATATTATTCATTTTTTTTATATATATAATATATTTGAAACTTTTGCTTGCTTTTGTTGGCAATAGTTTCAGCTCCTGTCAGGATGTAATACCTTATTTTTGCATGGTATTTGTGTCCTCAGAAATGGGTCAAAAGGAAATGGTACATATGTTATGATCATGTCATATTCAGGTTTGCTCCTAAATTTTATCAAAGGTTGATTGCAAACTGTGATTAAATTACTAGGGTACTCATGTGTTAATTGAATATTAAACGAAAATGAGTTGCCTTAGTAAAAAGTTTTCATCATCTGGGGTACTAAACCACTGTCTTTCAAAATTGACATGTGGCAAAACCTTGAATGAAAATTCTCAAAACTGTTGCTGAAACACCTGTTCTTCAGATTTGCATCATTTACCCTAACCACTGTTTTGTTCCAACATCTGATCTCTAAACACTGTCCACTGCTGAAAGTTAACCACTGATCCCTCATTTTCTTGTAAGCACTGATGCTCAAAATCAGTGTCTTATCCACTGATATGCTATCTACTGATAGTAAAAATCATCCACTGCCTAAGATTTTTACCGTTGTAATCACTGATGCTTGATACGTCAGTGGCTCTTAAAACAACTGTTCTCCATACTTCATCCGTTTCATCAGTGTTTGACACGTGGTCAGTTTTTAGCCCTCAGATCTTAATAACCGCTGCCACATCAGCGATCATTTTTTTAAATAAAACCTGCCCTAAACCCCAAACAGGGTTTTACACTGTCGAATTGAATTCCAAAATTCTCTTCTCATAGTAGTTTCCAACCCTTCTTCTCAAAATCTCCAAAATCCTCCTTCATTCTTCTCCGCAAAAATGACAAAATCAAAGTCAAAATCAAAACCAAAACCTAAATCACCATCACCTTCCAAAGAGGTCGCTCAAACGACCGAAGAACCCATCGAAATACCATTCAAACAATCTCACAACTATCTGGGTTTATTCACAAAACCTACTGATAATCACACCTTTGTCACCATCATTGATGCATTATCTGCATCAAAGTACAAAACTTTGTTGACAGCAAATGCTCCTATCTATCTGCAAACCTAGAGAGAGTTTTGGAAAAAAGGCGTCGCTTGAAAAACAAGACGGAAAAGTCATAGCCATTAACGACTCGATACAGGGAAAAGCGATCAAAGTCACACCAAAATCGATATCAGAAGTCTTCATACTCGACGATCAGAACGGTAAAACCTCTTTTGACAAAAACGAGTTAAAAGTTGATTTTCTGAAAAGGGGTTATGCAGAAGAACCAAAGGTAGATACCCTACAAAAGGGTTATTTTCCATCTGCACCCAGGTTTTTATTTCACACACTCTTGATGTGTGCTTCAAATAAGACAACATCTTTCAACGAAATACCATTGAAAATTCAAAGCCTGGGTTATGCTATTTTGAATAATAAAGACTATAACTACTCCCAGGAGATTTTCAATGACATGGTGAAAAACGTTGAAAGTAAAGCATTTTTACTTTTTCCAAGATTTTTGAGTTATTATTTTGAACAAAAATTTGAAAAGAAAAATGTAAATTTGCTCAAACAAGGTGTTCATTGTCAAATAAAAAGCATAACAAAAGAAACATTTTCAAGGATGATGGCACCAATAAAAACAAAAACAGGGGTACCTGAGCAGACTTTAGCGGTTACAACTGCTCCTCAGGTATCAGCTGCTGAGCCCACTGCTCCAGGTGATCATAGCAGCACTCCCACTGCTTTGAAACCCACACCTGCCACCACTAAAAAGACCAAAAAGAAAACATCAAAAAAACCCACCAATCCCAAAACAAAGGCAACTCTGGAAGATGAGATCCCAGAGGAAATGCCTGTGACAACACAAAAGTCACCAGAAACCACTGCTGCTACTTCCTCACAGCAGTTGGAAGAAAGATCTCAACCCATGCCTAAAACTCCTCCTGCATCCTCACAAAAGGATCAGGTTGTAAGCACAGGGACACCACAATATGAAGCTCTGAATCCACTCGGATCCATCTTCCTCAGTCCTGATCCCAAGGACATGTCTCTTTCAACCCCCATCCCCTCACCAATAATAATGCCACAATCCATGCTTCCTCTGTTGCATGCAGCTGCTATTGCACAGACACAAACCAGTTCCTCTCTATCACCTATCACTGAGAGCATACATCCATAAGTGACTGGGTCTGATGCTACTACTCCTGCTATCCCAGCAACAGTTGAGGGGGTTACACTGCAGGAGTTACAAGTAACTCTTGTCAGTAGTTCAAGTGGAGCAGCAACTACAAATGTTGGATCAACAGGTCTACATTTGGACAGTTGTTTCATCAGTCAGACTCCCTTGAAGGCAATTTCTTCCATAGCACCTCTGAAAATCACTAGTGAGGCTATTTTGTCCACTAGTAACATTAAAGATTTATCAAGTGCTGAAGAGAGAAGTCCCCAGTACCAAGAACAAGGGGCATCAATGGGTGACTTTTGGGACTCAGTTCCTAAGTCAAACATTGATATAACCACTGCTGGTGGGGATTCAGATGATCCTACTAAAGTAGGTGATGATTCAAGATATCAGGAATTGACGGGCAGAGTTGACAAACTTGAAGAATCAGTTGCTGAAATAAAGGAGATGGTGCACGAGATTTTAAAAGCTCAAAAAGCACAATCCACTGCTGCCCCACCACAATCTGCTGTTCCTGCTCAAGCACCTGCACAACAGGCATTTGCTGCAAATGAGCTATGGAATATATTTCAACCCATGCTTGAAGCATAGCAACAAATGGCTGATAAAAAGCATGCTATTCAAGTACAAATGCTGACCAACATGGTTGAATCAAGATTTAAAGACACTCAAGCAGATATCAAGGCTATAAAGGCTAGCATTCAAAATGCTTCTGGCAAAGTTCCTTCTTCCATACCATTTCTTGTAAATCCCCCTTCAGATAATGCCAAAAAGGGGGAGAATAACAAGCTGTTGGGAAATTTGAATAGGAGGGGAATAGAACATGGCCTTCATGTTGAGCCTGAAAAAGGAAAAGAAAAAGAAAAACAGGTCTCAAAACCTGTTAGCCAAACAGCTGCCATGTCATCAACACACACCACTCTACCACACACCACTACAACTACTGCTCCATCACCATCATCTACAATCACACCATTACCACTGCCTCCTGTCATAAAACAGAAGATAACAGATGTTATAACATCTGTTGTAATGACAGCAGCGGTTGAAGCACCAGTTGTTTCAATAGTTGTTTGTCAGACACTCCCCATCAGTCAAACCACTGATTCATTCAAAACATCATCTGCTTCTTCTTCATTAAAAATGAGAAGAAATCTCATATCAGATGATGATTCACCACCATCACCACCAACATCACCACTTCCATCCCCTGCTCAAAAGCAGAAGACAACTGCTGACATATCAGCAGTTGTAATGACAACAGATGTTGAGACACCAGTTGTTTCAACAACTGTTAGTCAGGCATCCATCACTGCTCTCATTCTTTCTACATCACAACCAACGCTCTTCAATAGAATAAGAAAGCCAATCTCTGTCGATGAGGGTATACATGATCCTAATGCTGCACAATATCCACTGGAACTTGAAGCCATAAAAATGAGATGAGGAAATTCTATACAGAAGAAGATCCTTCAAAAAGGAGATTCTCCTCACTCACAGGCTACATGCCACCAGAGGATATGGATGATTACCTCAAACTCAAGGCAAGACAGGCTAAAGCAAGAGCTAAATTTGAAAGTGAACGTGAACGTCTAAGCGAAGAAGGCATTGCTCAAAGACTGGATTTCTTTCTTGAAAAGGTAAAGCAGATGGAAGATTTCACACAGGAACTAATCAAAGAAAAGGCTGAACAACGCAAAGAGCTTAGAAAACAATATCTTGCCTACATTATGAAAGAAAAATTCTATCCTGCTGAAGAAAACCAGTTTGAAGAATGGCCAATAATCGCTCTAAAGCATGAGGCTGAAAGGATTGACAGAATTAAGAAAGATCCTACAAAGAAGAAGAATGCTCCAAACTGGAACAAATTCAAAAAGCTCATTGCTGACTTCACTGCTGAGTATAAAAGAAAGAAAAAGGAGCTAGTGGATGCAAAAATGGATACTGCTGAAGCCATATCAAAATGGTCTAAACAGCAGACTGATGAAGCCTATGAAAGGCTGAAGAAAAGAAAGATAACTGTTTCAGGCACTTCTAAGAAGAAAGAACAAATGATGAAGCTTGAACAGAAGATGGGAAACCTCGACACACTGTTCCGGTCTACTTTTGTAACAAATCAAGAAGAGGGAGAACAGTTGACTGAAGAAGAGGTAATAGAAAAAGAAGCAGGGTACTTCAAAGATACCATCACGAAAATGGGTCTAAAAGAAGAAACTTCAACAAAGCTTCAAAGCCTGTTTAAGGCATTAAACAAAACTGCATCTCCAAACACTGCTAAAGACAAGACAGAAGTTGAAAACCAAGAACTCATTGAACAAGAAACTGCAGAAGATATAGCTGCAGTTGACAAAGTCTTTGAAGAAGCTTTCAAAAGATTGTCTGAAAGTCTGCAGTTGTTTTCAAGGCCATTATCCCTCAACTCATCTTCAAATAAATCTCTCCCAAGAAACCCACTTGGCTTAAAAATACTAAAGTGGATGTCTGATCAAAAGACTCACGTATTGACCTTGGTCAGAGCCAATGGCGATGTGAAGCACATATCAAGGAAAGAAGCACTAGGCCTTAGTGTTCAAGATTTGCAGGATCTCCTTGGGCTTTCACTGTGTAGGGATGAGGATGACCAGAGTGCAAAGGAATTTGAAGCTGAATTCAAAGAACAAGCTAAGGCACTCTTGATGAGTAATAAAGGTCCTGAATAATGAAAGGTTTTGGCATTATCTGTTCCAGGGGGAGATTTTTGGGATTGAACCCTACCAAAGGAACAGATAATGTAAAGCCAAAACCAGGTCACAATAGTGGATTCACAATAAGCAGCGGTTTACACTTTGCTCTCCCCTTGAAAGTGATTTATAACAACTGATGGACTCTATCTGCTGCTCATATTCAACTGCTGCTGTTCTTTCAACTGCTGATGAAAACCCTGAAGTATTCAACACTGCTGGTCCTATCTACTGATGTTAAAGCACTGCCCAGTCAAGGACTGATCAACCTTGAGGAAAGCACTGACATAAAGGGAGAGCAGCTGTTTAGTAAATTGTTTGTCTTATGTATAGCCAGTGGTTAGGTTAGCAGTGTTTGTATAGTCAATGGTTAGGTCAGTAGATACAGGTTGTTAGGTTGTTAGACGTCGCTTTCATGGTGACGTCAGCTGAGATACCTCAGTGGTTTGGTTTGCCTATAAATGTAACAGTACCCTGTACTGTTACATTTGATTGACTGAGATGGTTTTCCCTTCTCATGTCTAATCCTTTCATCTTGTGCAATCCAACCTTGGGGCATCAGGCTGAGGGGGAGTATAGTTTGTAAGCTTATCTGTAATCTTTTGCTTTGATTTGTAAATCATTCGACTCTATGAGAAGCAATTGTTTATCAAACTACTTTCTCCTTTAATTGTGTTTACAAAGTTTGTTTTCATTTCCGCTGCACTTAACATGTTTTCATATTCATTGATCATTCATTTTAAACAAACAAACACTATCATGAGAGCCTCCGATCCTAATAATAAAGAATTCCTGTTATCAAAATCTAATTTGAATGATGCACCAATCAAAGTGGCATATACTTTGAATGATTCAGACAAATTATATTCTGATGAGGAATTTCCAATAAGAAGTGTCAAAACTGAAATGATCAAACAGGTTTTCAAATTAACAGAAATTAATATTTCTGAAATAAAAGATTTAAATCTTCATGAAAAACCAAAAAAATACACTTCAAGAGTTCAACAGAGATTGAACAAGAAAAAAAGTTACAGTTCTGGTTCTGGTTTTCAAAAGAAACCAAACCATAACAGTAATTTCAAAAAGAAAGGTTTAGGTTTTAGTTTTTCAGAAAATTATAAAAATGAGAAAAATTATAAACCAAAAACAGAATTTATTGCAGGAGAAAGTTCTGAAGAAGAGCAGAAGAAACCATTCTGGAGACAGTCAAACAAAGAGTTTCTTGCTGAGAAGAAAAAGAAGATGGTGAAAGAATCTGAAAAAAGGATTGAATGAAGAACATGTTACAAATGTCAAGAAGTTGGACACATTGCTTAGAATTGTCCAAACCCCAACAACTCAAAACAGGGAGTTTCTGTTAAACCAAAGATGAATGAAAAATGGGTTAATAAACCAACTGAAAAAATTAAAATGTTCAAAAACACGACTTTTGAAACTGGTGAAAGTTCGAAACATTTTTACAAAAGAAAAGTTGATTTGAACAAACAAAGATGAGTTGTAAAATCTGAGAGTAATTCTGACAATGAATCTGATTCCATAAAATCAGAGGAGTCATTTGTTGAGGATAAAAAGAATGATAATTCCGTTCCAGATTTGAACGACGAAAATTTTCCAAAATTGTCAAAAGAAAACTTGAAGTTAAAAGTTGGTAAAATTGAGATTTTAGATCAATTTTTTGCTAGTAAGAAAGAATTTGATGCTGAAAAGTTGTTTAATGTAAAAGTTAAACATATTTTTTGAAAGATGGTTAATGGGAAAGTGAAGGATGTAAAAGATTTTTACAAATCGAAAAGATGGTGGGATAGATGTGTACCAAAATCACCCAAGGCTGGTCAGGCTTGGGTGACAGCATTTTCAAACTAAAATTCTGACTTGCCAGAGCTCCCAAGTGGGTAATCGTGGAGCATGAATCGGCATCATTTTTGAAAAATTGTTTTTGTGAAACATTTAAAAATTGTTAAAATTCTACAGGTTGTGGACTTGCCGGAACTTCCAGGTTGGTAAGTGTGGAGTAGGAATCGACATTTTCTTGCAAATGGTATTTCAGTTTACTAGTGGTAGTTGTTCGTAAATTGTCATATTTTGTTTTACAACTGGTAGATTTGAACATACGAGTGGTTGAAAACGAGATTTTCATCTACAAATGGTTAATGAAGGTCATTAAATTGAACTTGATTTAACTTTTATTCAAGTAATTGGAAAATAAAGTGATGATCATAACCCCGATCTTACAAGTAGTAAAATCAACAAAATTTATATTCCGGAAAAACCATTTTTGATTAAAACAAAATTAAGTGTTTTGAAATCTTAATGGGAAAATAGTTTGTTGTCATGGGGAGTTCTGATTGTTCATGCCAAGCGAATGGCGAATTGAAGTGATTCGATATCAGTTTGTCACTTTATTTGTACAGTTTTTTTTTTCAAATTTACTTTAAATGATTTTGAATTTTAGGGGGAGTAATAAATTTTGGAAAATCCAAAAACATTTAGAAAATTTGAAAAATTTAATAAAAAAATGATAAAATCAATACGAGTTTTGTTGTAAAAAGAGGAAATGATAGTACATCAGTGGACTATCATAGCATGCTAATGAATTGGAAAGTCAAATGTGATAAACAGTCTCACTGATGATGTGCCAGCAGGTTTTTGCACATTTAGTAAATTGTGACGAGATATAAACCTAAATATCAAACTTGCTTATCTCGTGGGGAACATCTCTCAGATATATGGGTAACCCCCGAAATCTTGTTTGAAAGACCCCTCTTTCTGAGATACTAGGTCTTTATGCTTAGTGATATCTGGGGTATTATCCCGGGACTTCTGATTTTGTGGAAGCAATGGCCTAGAGCCCGTATAATACTTTTCGCTTGCTTGAAATATAGCACCGCCCTCAGCATAAAAATGATGAAACGTTGCAAAATGCTAATCATGTGTTGTTGAAGAAAGGATTCTCTAAAGGGAACACACCAAAAGTCGAAGCCATCATCTCTCTGATTTTGCGGAAGCAATAGCCTGAGCTCTCATGGCCCTCGCATTTAACCCCTTACAGATATTATCTAGGTATACTCACATGTAAGACTGAATATTGGGATCTGGATACGGGAGTATATTCTGAGGTGGGACACGCGAATAAGTTTAAGTCTCTAAAACATTAATCTCGTATCTCGAAACAGTTGAACTTTGTGTGAAAATTTAAGTGGATCAGTATACTGACAATCTAAGTGAATCGTTTAGAACTTAAAATGTTTAATGCTTAACGGTGTTGGTGATTTGTCTCATAAACTGATATGATCCTCTTCCACAAACTCACAAAAACATAAAAATATTGTTTGTAAATATTTCTTTACTGCATTTCATTAATATCAGAAATCCAAAAAGATTTTCGGAGTGTTTTAGCATAAATTTAAAAAAAAACAAAAAGATTTTAGACAACTGATGTTGAAAAGCTGATTTTCAAAATTCTGATGTTGAAATAAAATTTGATTTTAAAAGGATTATAGGTTCATTAAATTGAAACCAATTTGAAATGTTTTGATTACAAGTGGCTAAGCAGAGACTAAAATTGTTATAAATAAAAATACCCAAAACATAAGTTTTTGAAAAATGATGTCAAATATTTGAGATGATTTGAGAATATCTACAAGTGGTTTCTAAATTTGTTAAAAGTTAAAAATTGTGAAATTTACTTTTGGATAGAGACTGTGCAGGTTAGCCAGGTTTCGAATCCTGAATAGATGTAGAATAGAGCCTGGAATCGATCTTGAACATGTGACCCTGCGAAAGCAAAGACAGATTCGATTACAGAGGTTCACGCTAACTGCTGATCCTAATGAACTTAAAGAATCAAGAGATCTGATCAAGAGAATGTGAAGAGAATATTGAGAATGCTTACACTCTTAGATACGTTGGAGAAAGCCCGAAGACTGATTAAGACTGAAGATTGTGAAGACTCGACACTGAAGACTTCGTCAATATCCGAGGGGGAGTCTGTTGGTGCATATGATGCGTGTGTGGTGGTATATCGAATTAAGTATATTTTAAGACCTTTTACACGTTAGTCAAGTTTTAAATTTATAAAAAACGATATTTTACTAACACCAAACACACATATGGGCAAGTGCACCCATCGTGAGCGTAGTATAGTGTTGGCAAGATATCGAGGTCGTCCAAGGACACAAGAGCTTTTAGTACCGGTTTATCCTCAAAGTCTAATCAAATCAAAAGTTTAGAAAAAGGTTTTAAACTAGAAAAATAAAAACTAAAAAAAATGCTGAAAAATAAAAGAAAAAACAGATAGACAAGATGAATCACTTGGCTCCGACTCGTATTTAGTGAAACCTTTGATTATTTCCGCACTTTTGCACTTTTTAAGAGATTATCTTAGTTATTGTAGTAGGCCCCTCTTTTGAAGGTGACGTTACCCTCAACCCAGTAGTTTGAGTCAGCAAGGATACAATCCTAAAGGGTCGGATTATTGAAAGATAATTAATTAAGTTATTAATGCATATTGTGGTAGGCCCCTCTTTTGAAGGTGACGTTACCCTCGGCTAAGTAGTCTGAGTCAGCAGGGATACAGTCCTAAGTAGCCGGGTTAAAGTATTAATAGTAGTTTACATATGAGGGGATCAAAGAGTTTGCACCCCCGCCATCCAATACCGGTGGGTATTGAAGGAGGTCCTACTAAATTTGACCCAGGTCCTTGCATGATCTATACACTGAACAAGGCAAGACTCTTACCAAATCGTTCCCTTAACCCCCGACCATGTAGCCAACATACCTCCATATAGACAGTAAAATAATGCCAAGACACCACGGACAAACGATAAGGAAGAATCACCTTCAACATAAGAAACTAGTTATTAAAGTCATTAATACATAACCAAGTAAAAAGTGCAAAAAGATTAAAAATAAAAAGTATTACACTAGACACTTGTCTTCACCAAGTTATGTAAGAGACTTAGGAAAACATGGCCTTTGATTGTCAAGAACTCTTACGATCAATCTTGGATCCCGGGAAGACTCACACACTCTATGATGGACAAAGGATGATGGTGGTGGATGATGGTGTTGTGATGGTGGTGGGTGGTGGGTGAAGTGTGAGAGAGGTGGTGTGCCAATGGATGGTTTGCAAATGAGCCAAGCACCCCTATTTATAGCCTGAACAGTAGCTCGGGCACGGCCCCGTGTCCATACTCTTGTCTGTCTTCATTAATTGCAGTTTGTCTGCATTAGTTAACCACGCCCCCGTGTGCGCTGGGCACGACCGCGTGTGCAGAAGCGTATCTGTACTATCAAGATTTGCCTAGATTCTGCGAATCTTATAGTTGACCACGGCCCCGTGTCCGCTGAGCACGGCCCCGTGGTGGGCAATAGAAGCTTCTACAGCTTTGTCTTTTATGCTGACACTTGGGCACGCCCCCGTGTTCACTGAGCACGGGGCGTGTTCAGCCTTCTGTCTTCTTGTTTTGTTTGGGGAGATGCTGTCGGTGTGGTCGGGCATGCCACGTTTGTTCCTTTTCTTGTATTTATGTTAGATTTAGCTGCCTTTTTGCTTCTTTTGTTAATTTGAGCTCATTTAATCCTGAAAATACAAAAGGAAGACAAAACACACTTTTTCCAACATTAGTACTAAAAAAGGGTTAGTTTTATGTCACAATTGATGTAATTTATATGTTGCATTTTGCGCACATCAAATACCCCCACACTTGAATCTTTGCTTGTCCTCAAGCAAAACTCTTTATAATGTGGCTTTACACTCCCAAATGGAATGGGTAGAAGAGAAGGTTTTTGGGCTTATCATAGAGTGTCGGGATTTCCAAGATTTTTATTAAGTTTTATTTTTATTTATTTACAATCCTATTCGTCATGATTTATTTAAAACTTTTCATTAGATAAATTACTTATTAGGGCATAACATGCCTCTTTAAAATTCCATTTATATACAAGTTCACATACCTCACGGGGGATCACTCAACACTCGGCCGAAGATGTATTTTAGTGGATCACTCGAGAGCGGCATGGAACTTACTCCTACCATAGGTTTGCCAAGCAATCAATCCTCCTCCTTTTTAACTATATACCTTTGTAAATATCAAGAGGACTTTTGGGTTAAGGGTTAGGCTTGGGTTAAAGGTAGGTGGTTGGGTTAGTGGTTAGTAGAAAAGGGCGAAAATCGTAAGAAGCGTCGGTTTTCGTAAGACTTTTTATTTTTTTGCAACTTTTATTTGGATGAAGCATTTATTCAAAGTAGGTTATTTTTTGATGAACTTGCTTGTTTATTTCTTTTGCTTCATCATCAACAATTTTTTTTGGAGGAGTCATACGAAAAACCGAGCTTGTTACTAAAACAAAGGGTTAAAAATAAAAAGGTTTTGGTGGGTGAAAGGGTGTTTGGGTTAAGAAATGAAAAGGTTTAGGCTCAAAGGGGTTAACTAGGGGGATTTTGGGTAGGTGGTAAAAAAAAGAAAAATAATGGTGTAGAAATAAAAAGGGTTAGTCCTAATGCCTCCATCATTTACTTACTCGGGTTTAAGTTGGTAAGGACCGGGAATTTATCGTCGTGGCAAGTTCTAGAGTTGTAAGAACCAAGCGGCTATTCACACAAGAAACGAAAAATGAGCATTTAGTTTAAAGATATGTATTTGTATACTCAATAAAGGCTCAAAACTCATTTTTTGTGGGAATGGGTTTTTATGTGATCAAGTATATATAATCAAATTTTAACTAAGCTTGTCATGCCTTTTCATAATCTTCTTATGTTGGTTCTTTTTATCACGACGCTATCGGTTGTAAATTTGTAAAAATATAACCTTTATAGAATTTGAAATTCCCAAATTAAACCTAGACAAGTAAAAAATGAAAATTTTTGAAAAAAAAAATTGGGGTGATTAGCGGTTCCAATAGGGTTTTGTGTAAGGCTTGTATTTAGGACTTGCAAGATTCAAGGTTTTAGCATCCCCCCCACACTTAAATTACACATTGTCCTCAATGTGTCCCAAAAATAAGTTTTTAGGTTGATTTAATGTGTAAAAAGGTATGAAAAAGCAAAATTTATGTTACTGGGGGTCTTGACACGGTCCCGTGTCCGTTGGACACGACCCTGTATTCAGGTGCCAGTAATGAAAACTTACTGAAGGTGGACACGGGGGCGTGTCCACTGGGCACGACCCCGTGTCTGGCAAAAGTCTGCAGGACTAAACAAACAGCAGGTCTGGGGGAGTGGGCACGGGGGCGTGTCGGCTAGTCACGGCCCCGTGTTGACAATCTGCAAAGTTGAAAAACAGATTTCTGGCTCCGGTTTTCCTGTCCCGGCTTTAGTAGCACTATTGATTAGTGCTCTAAGCCTCGTACGTACCTGTTTTATCAATAAACACTACACCAAACCATAGCAAACAACCTAAATTACCAAGTTCAACACACGGCACGCAGGCCGGAAATTGTTCAAGATAAAAGGGGGTTAACCTGTGGGATCACCAACCAACCTCTTCTGCCTCCGCTCCTCCCGCCTAGTCCATGCCCTCGTCCTCATCATCATCTTCTCCTCTGTGCCCCGCCATGTACTCCCGGATATTTCCAATATCATCTTGGATATCGGATATGTTTCTCTTGATTGCTCCAACCCGGTTGTAGGTGTTGCATGCCATGTTATAGGTGTTCCTGGTGCACATGAGGTTTTCCTTCAACAAATCATGTAAACTTTGGAAGTTAGGAAAACCACCTCCTTGTGAGGAGGATTGGCCCGGATCACCATGGGGCTGGTACTGGTACTAATGATGTTGTGGAGCGTGAAGGACTAGTGCCTCTTGCGGGTTCCATGCATGCCCCTGCATCCTTTGGAAGCTAACCGACTCGTCTTCGGCTTCATAGATCAAGTTCATGGAGTGGCAGATGTGTATGTCCACTCTTCCCGACCATGGACTTCGTTGGAAAGATCGAGGCATGTTCACGAAGCGCTTGAAGAGACGGTATACCCATCCCTAGAAGAAGATAGGGGTTGGCGGAGAAGCAAGCCGGTTCCAATGCATGTTTTGGAGCAGGAGGTACGGAACATCTAGGTTTCTGCGGTTGTGAATGCAATGAAGGACCACCAGATCTCTCAACCCAACGACACCACCGCTGTCAAGCCTTTGGCTAAGAGAGCAAGTGAGGACCCTATGAATGTACCGGTAAAGCGGGTCCCTCAGCTTAGTGCTCTTACTGCTGCTCGGGTTGTAGTGCCCCTCACCAATCTGAGCCCACGCGGCTTGGCGCTCGTTTTCATCTAACTCTCGCACCCCTCCGGTGTTCTCTTCATTACCCGCATCTTCCTCCGCATACAACCCGACTATCGACCCAAACTGTGCCATCGAAATCGAGTATTTGGTCCCCCCACATCTGAACTCTACCCCATCATTGTCAAATGGGTCGCTCCTTGAATTGAACACAAAGGTGCTATAGAATTCCAAAGTATATTCGGGGACTGAGCGAAGGCGAGTAGTAAGGGCGACTCTCAGCGGTCCGGTGACTAGGTTGTTGAAGCGGTCAAGTTGGTTTACCAATGTCAACAGATCCGTGCACACTTTTCTTGGGTATTCTTCCGGTCTAGTTTGAAGCATGTCGTATCTAACCTTAGCATTTTCCTCACTTGCGTTGAACCTTGTGAATTTCTTCGACATCTGAAAGAATACACCAAAAGTTAGCACAAAACAGTTGAAATTTCGGAGAAAACTGATAACAGTTAGTTGGACACGGCCCCGTGTGTAGCGGACACGACCCAGTGTCCAGGCGTCTGTTACTCAAAAACTTCATTTTTCGACCCGGTTTCAAAAACTTGAAAATTTTTGGTCCAATAGGTGCGGTTTCCCCCGAAAATGAAACCCCAAGTGCCGTTTTTCACAAAACAAACCGTTTACCCCTTCAATTTCATCTTTTTCGGTTCAAAAACAAGGGTTTGGGGTGTTTGTGAGAAATCGGGCAAATCTAAGAACAATACAAGTGGTTTTACTTCCTATAACATTAATCTAACTAAATGCTAACAGATTTATGCAAAAATTTGAGGTTCAATCCGGATGAAGTTCAAGAACCCTAGATTTTTCCCAAAATTTTTGATGTTTTAACTACATGCAAATGCCTAATCTAACTACTAATAGTGATAGAATCATACCTTGATCTTGTTAGAATTCGAGGAGACGTCGAAAATCTGCGGAAAATCGCCTTGAACCAGTGCTTTTTCGGGGAAACGGGGCGTGTGGTATGAAGTAACTGTTATGAAAAAGGGGTTTTATCCCGACAGTCACACGGACACGGCCCTGTGCCCAGCGGACACGGCCTCGTGCCGAGCAAAAGTTTTTTTTAGTGCTCGTGTGAGTGCCCGTTGTTTCCCAAAAACTTGGTTAGAAGACTTACCGATTATGGTGTCATCCCGTTGGTTCGTAACTTACCAGGTATGATGTTGTTGCTTTTATTATTCGACCGTTTGAAGGGAGATTTCTTCCTCTTCATCCTCAATAAATCCTCAATATGGGTGATGGAAAAAGGTCCTGACCACCTAGACTTTAATTTATCAGGAAATAGTCGAAGTCGTGAATTAAACAAAAGAACTTGATCTCCTACTCGAAATTCATTAGGTTTAATATGTTTGTCATGCAAGTTTTTCATTCTTTCCTTATAAATTTCAGAGTTTGAGTATGCATAATTCCTAAGTTCATCTAGTTCATTTAATTGACAAAATCGATTTCTACCGGCAAATTCTAAATCTAAGTTTACATTTTTAATTGCCCAGTAGGCTTTGTGTGCAATTTCTACTGGCAAATGGCAGCTTTT
>JARYGA010016472.1:0-43575 GCA_030545235.1 Helianthus tuberosus | reverse complement strand
TCCCTAGTGACTATACCTACTGATTACCACGTTATCTAGGCTCAGTGACGAGTCGTAGTTTCGGCCAAAATACGTGTTATTGCGTATTTTGTAACCAAACTACTTTTAGGTATCAAAACCGTTTGTTTTGATACCAAACCTGTTTTCCAAACTTAGTTAAGCATGTTTTAACATGCTTAGCTCGTCACTTTAGTTTAGTGCTTATATAGGGTTGTAAGGTAAGCGATCTAAACAATCGCTTATACTTTCGAACCCGACCCGTTTGGTCGATCATTAGGATCCGACCAAACACATTAGGTGACCATAGTATATAGGGAATAACGTTCCGAGTTTATACCTTATGGTCGCTTCGTTTAAGTAGTTGTATGATAGGTAGTTTATATGCCTTAGGTAAGTTACCAAAATGCCCTTTTTACGCCAAAATTCATTTTAAGCATATGTAACATAACTTTTGGTATCTAAACTGATTTGGTAACAATATTAGACATGTTAAGGCATATTTTACTTATCATAGGACTAGTTAGGCGTTCCGAACGCGTTTCACGCGAACGACGCGTTAAAGTAGCATAAGCTACCTAAACGGGTCGTAATGGGTCGTAAGCACTTAGGTTAGGTTTCATTGTAGTATGTAGGCCTTGTTAAACCATATTACATGAGTTCCCCTACTCATTTGGTTTACGAGCCTCATTCTATCCGATCCTCCGATTTAGGTCCGGTATATTAACATAGTTACCTATATTAGGTGCCGTTTGATATCCGTGATCTCTAGCATTGTTTGGTTGTTACTCAAGGACTACTAAGCAATCACAAGTGAGTACATAGACCCCTCTTTTACTGTTTTCCAAACGTTTTGGGGTGAAACACATGTGCCTACTTGTTACTTTCATGCTTTCCTGTTTTCACATCATATACTTTCTATGTTCATTAGTCCATTTATAGTACATGATTACATTACATTTTATGCTATGTATGCCCATTGTGTGCGTACTTAGTACATTATTTTACATTACATTTTATGCTATGTATGCCCATTGTGTGCGTACTTAGTACATTATTTTACATTACATTCTATGCTATGTATGCCCATTGTGCATTACATTCTATGCTATGTATGCCCATTGTGTGCGTACTTAGTACATTATTTTACATTACATTTTATGCTATGTATGCCCATTGTGTGCGTACTTAGTACATTATTTTACATTACATTCTATGCTATGTATGCCCATTGTGTGCATACTTAGTACATTTGTTATTCATCACATGCTTACATTTTGGTATGACATTTGGTTTGTTTAAATGAGACAATGTACATTCATTAACACCGATCATGCCGCTCGGTAGTAGGTAGTGGTACCATAGGACTTGACAAATCCCATTCCTGTAATCTCGGGTTTGTTTGGATGGAAGGAATGACCGAATCCGAATACATTTTTTGATAACCTTTACTAAAAGGGTTATCCGACTGTCGCAAGGCTTGGATGTATGAATTTTCACAATACCGTATAAATGTTTATATCAGTATAGCATGCATGTATTACACAAAAGATAACTTTGATTTAAACCATGTTTTACTTCAATACCTTGTTTTTGTGCATTTTACATATGGTTTAGTTGATATATTTCACTTACCATACATAAAAATTTTGACATTTACATACACAATTCATGATTTACATTAAACATAAACATTAGACATAGACATTAGACATGGTTTTCACATAAAGATTCTGACATTTGATTATACATAAACATTTTACTTTGTTGGTTTGGTTTGAGTAAGTGATTTAAGTAACGAGGCGTGTGTAATATGATACAAGCATGGTGGATACGCCGCTGGTACTTCCTATATATAAGTGTTTGTATGGTATTACATATCGTAGCGTTATTTGAATCATTTCAATTTTAGACATATAACATTTTATACAAATAACATACTTTTCACAAGACATTGTTTTACAAACAACTTATTTTATACAAACTCATTTTACTTGGTTATTCATTTAACCATACATTATTCTCTTATTTATACATATCATCTGAACTTATTGTTTTTCAAACGATTTACAAAACAAATCAATTTACAAGGTTCATGACTGACTTTTGCTAAACAACTCTTTTCTAAACTTACAAGTCATGAATCCTATTTTCACAAAACCTATGTATCTCACAGGCATTTTTATGCTGACGTACCTATTTTCACATGTGTTTCAGGATATGATGCATAGGACTTATCAAGATACACTTAGGCGGACTTGGGCCTTAGTGACAATAAATGATGCAAGACTAGTTATTTATGTTATGTTTCTTTGATTGTCAAGACATTGTAACTCTTTTATTTAATAAAACAATATTTCAATTTCCATGTGTTATGAAACAATGATTCTGTTACAACACTCCCCGACGTTTCCGCCACGATTTGATATTCTACGTGGTCGGGGTGTGACAACTACTAAATTTGATCATATTAGGTTTATCAATTACATCACACAAGCACCCTAGTTCATCAGTTTATTATTTGCTAACATTTGTGTGTCTTAACTTCCCTAATCAATCAATTAATTATCAAGGCGAATTCATCAATAGTATCATACATCCCAATTCATACACATAATTCATATTATCACATAGCCATCATTATCATTATCCTAACCCATAATAAACCGTATACAATCGAGAGTAATTAATGAAATCTGAATAAGTATAATCACTAACCAAAGATCATTGGAGATGTGCTAGAACAGGAGGAAGGAAGGCTTCGAAGGGGGGGGGGCTTTGTTGAATCCTCAAAGTTGTCGTCGCTTGTGTGTCTAGGATGGAGTTTAGGGTTTTCAATTGTTCCAAGTTCAAACACATATATGGATACTCGTACATAAGGGAATGAGTGGGCTGGGTTCGGTTTGGACTTGATAGATTGTATGGGCCGAACTTTCAAGATATCCAGTTGAGGGAGTGTGTGATCATGAGAGGGGTGTGCGACTAGCATAATATAACATTTATCATTCTATAATTCATGCAACCAACACATTTACATAGAATTAAATCTCAACATCATAAAAATCATTTAGTTACAACGTCATAAAGCGTAATGGTCATAAAGCATAATGGTACAAGCTAAAGGCCATAGAATCAGGTAGTACAATTCTTGAAAGTTAGGAGTGTCACACGTTTATATATATATATTATGACGCACAAATCATAGATATATTACGTATAAATGGGTGTGTTAACGGATTTACACGATAACAGTCACCAATAAAATCGTTCAAGTCGCAAAAATCTTATATATATATATATATATATATATATATAAACTTGCCAACATAATCTAAAACGATAACTTTTTTAGAAAATCTCAAAGTTATGTGAAAATTCTAAGATACGGAAAAACTTAGAAATTTTTGTGATATATTGATTGATAAAATCGTCACTAAACCCCCTCTTTTTACTGTTTTGTATATGTTTTTGGGGAAGAACACGCCTAAAAAGGGTTTAATAATGTTTTTGAATAAAGCATACCTTTTGATATAAAATGTATATTTTCATTGAAAATATATGGTTTTGTTAAATATATATATTTCGGGGAGAAACGGTTTTGTTAAACATATATGTTTTGGGGAGAAACGGTTTTGGTGAATATATGTTTCGGGGAGAAACGGTTTTGGTGAATATATATATGTTACGGGGAGAAACGGGATTGTTACGGTGTTTCAGAGAAAACAACCGTGTACTTGGGACGAATTTTCTTGATCCCAGGGATTTCAAAAAATTCGTACAACATCATATATTAAATTTATCAATATTAGTAGGATATATATATTGTACGTGAAGCAGACATCATAGATGGCCTCGATATGTGTGACACCTGTGTCACTTCAACCATCAAACAAATGCCAAACCAATTAAATATTGTATTTCATACTTGGGATTTGTAAAAATATGTGTATCGTTTGCACATATTAACTCTTGTTCGATTTCAAGCTTTAAATCGCTTTCTGGAGGGTTATACGCGCTCTGATGCGTAAATATAACCAGTTTAATGCAACGAGCACTCCGGAATAGTGAAATAGGCTTAACATACCTTAAATAACCTCCACATAAGTTAGAAATAAGTTTTGGATGGTTTGGTGTGTTGAAATCAAGTTTGTTCGATCGCAGGGACTATTTGTGTCAAACTGCGAAACTATGCCGATTTATATAGTAACGAACATTCCGGAACTTGATCATAGGTTAAACATACCCTAAATAACCTTTACATGGCTTAGAAATAGGCTTTGAGGGGTTCGGTATGCTAAAATAAACTTTATTGATCCATAGGGACTAAAAGCGTCAAAAAGTGCATAAGTTTGCATTTTCGCGCATATCTTCCGTTCTGAATATATCCGGACATCCAAAAATTTATGTAATCATTAAAATATTATGTTTTAATGATTGTCATGATAAAAATCCATTTGTCGCTTAATTTGGATCGTTTTTGCGTTCGTTACGACTTCTGTCGTAATTTACCGAACAACGCAACCGTACGACCAAACGAGCCGACATCCGAGATATTTTTGAGAACATTTTAAGTTCCCTATACTTTAACTTCATTTTAGAGCTTTGAAATGAGTTTAACGGGGCTTAAACGTGTCAAAAATGCATCGAAAACCAAGTTTGGGGCTTCAGGGACTAAAACTGCCAATTTTGAAAGTTGCTGACCTGCAATGTCCTTACGGTCCGTATGTACCTTTGCTTACGGTCCGTAAGCCATCCCCAGACCAGCAGAATGTGTTTCCAGCTATTTCCAGCTCATTCCAGCTCTTGCAAATGGTTTTTGATCAATCTATGGGCCAATTTTGATGGTTTTTTACTGCCCCTTGTATTTAAATACCATGTGCCCACTTGTACGGATGATATCAAAGCTCAATCTTCAAGAAACGATCCTAACGGCTCTTGAATTCCTATAAATACCCACCCCATTTCATTCCCCCAACTCACACTTGATCTGATTTTGGCCTTCTAAGTTGAAGTTTATACTTCATACCTGAAGGTAAATCGGATCAAGAGCTTGCGGGGACCTTTTGTAAGTGTTCCTTTGTTCTTTTATCGCTTTTTGAGTCTGAAAGTCAAACTGCGTTTGACTTTCTGCATTGACCAGTTTATGGTCAATGCGAAGTTCGTTTGAACTTCATAACGTGAACGTAATCACGATGGTTATAGTCCCTAGTGACTATACCTACTGATTACCACTGGGGACGAGTCGTAGTTTCGGCCAAAATGCGCATTCTTGCGTATTTTGTAACCAAACTACTTTTAGGTATCAAAACCGTTTGTTTTGATACCAAACCTGTTTTCTAACTTAACTAAACATGTTTTAGCATGTTTAGCTCGTCACTTTTTAGTTTAGTGCTTGTGTAGAGTCGTAAGTCAAGCAGACTAAACAGCCGCTTAGACTTACAAACTAGACCCATTTGGTCGATCTTTAGGATCCGACCAAACACATTAGGTGACCATAGTTGTATAGGGAATAATCTTCCGAGGTTATACCTTAAGTATGTTAGGGCATATAATACTTGTCATAGGACTAGTTAGGCGGTCTGAATGCGTTATACGCGAACGACGCGTTAAAGTAGCATAAGCTACCTAGACGGGTCGTGATGGGTTGTAAGCACTTAGGATAGGCTTCCTTTTAGGATGTAGGCTTTGTTAGACCATATTATATGAGTTCCTATACTCATTTGGTTTACGAAACCTCATCCTATCCGATCTTCCGAATTAGGTCCGGCTTATTTATGTAGCTACCTACATTAGGTACCGTTTGATTTCCGGGACTCCTCTAGCTTGCTTGGTAGTTGTTCAAGACTTCTAAGCACTCTCAAGTGACTACATAGTCCCCTCTTTTACTGTTTTCAAACTATTTTGGGGTGAAGCATGTGTACCTATCTGTTATTTTCAAGTTTTCCAAAAGTATAATTGATTATACATATTTGTACTTATCTTTTTGCAAACTGAATGATTATCTATGATTTAAACTCTAATTTTTCAAAGATTATAAAATAAATGTTTGGAATAGTACTTATTTTGTTCACCGGACCGGTTGGTAGTATGATATAGCGCTATAGGATTTGACACCCCATTCCTGTTATCATGGAATGTCTGAAACCAATTTGTTTCTCCATCCAAATAGGAATTGCCTTTGTGGTATTTCTATAGTCTCAAAGGTGTATTTTGATGCACTAGGTCTGAATGAATTCTTAAGTCACATTATTTTTGGATATTAAGTTATACTCCCAAAAGTATAGTTTGATATGCTCTCATATGTGATATCGTACAAAACCAACATATATTTTGTTAATCATTAAAACATAGTTTGATATGTTATTCTCTAAATCCAAAGCATAGTTTAATATGTTATTTTCATAACCAAAGCATTGTTTTATATGTTATTTGTAATCCAAAACATAGTTTAATATGTTATTTGTAATCCAAAACATAGTTTAATATGTTATTTATATATCCAAAGTATACTTTTGATATACTACTGAAAATTATTATTTTAAACAACTAAGGTATATTTAATATACTATTTGTCTAACGATTGGGTTTTGGTTAGTGTTTAGATAACGGGACGGGTGTGATGTGATGAAAACATGGTAGATACGCCGCTGGTACTTCTTATATATAAGCGTTTTCATCACATTACATACCGTGTTGTTATTTAGTACACTTGGGTTAACGATATTGGAACTGAAATATATTTTAATATATTACTCATTCGACTTTCTTAAAAACCAAAGTATATTTTCATATATACTATAAACATTTTTATCAAAATATTGTTTTTCAGACAATATGTTTTATACAAACTCATTTTACTTATTAAATTTTCTATGTATTATTATTTTATACCATCTGATTTCTTATAAATGATTTATAAAAGAAAACCTTTTTCAAGGATCATGGCTACTTTTCTTAAACAACTTTTTCTAAACTTATAAGTCATGAATCATAATTACAATAAAACCTATGTATCTCACAGGCATTTTTATGCTGACGTACCTATTTTTACACATGTTTCAGGTGCTGCTTTGTGATGATTGATGATATATGCTACACCTAGGATGGACTCGTGCCTTAGCGACTTTAAAACTTGAAAGATAATAGTTGTACTTATTTGATTGTATTAAAACAATGAGTTCATTTATTCAATAAAACAATATTATTTTATCCATGGTTGTGAAACAATGATTCTGTTACAACACTCCCCGACGTTTCCGCCACGCTTTGTTGTTTTTCGTGGTCGGGGTGTGACAATATGGGCCATGCGCAAGTGATGCCATTTAATCATTTAAGTATTGCACGCGAGGAATTGTTGGTAGATCTATCGGGTTGACAACCCCGTCGTGAACAGTCGCTCTGTGTCAAGTCAAACGACGAATTGATATTCTGTTCATAGTCTAGCATTGATTATACCTTCATTGTAAATATATAGTTCGTAATGTCTTGCTAATTTACGAGCCCAAACATTTGATTCTATCAATTTAATATGCAAACTCGGGAAGATGTCTATGGTCGGAAGGTTCTGCCGAAATGCTTGTGACGGCTGACCCTTTAGTTATTTTACAAGGAAATGAATTAACTTTCTTAATAATTATGTGGATGTTTTATAATAAACACATAATTAGAAAGTTTTTCCTTGGGTCGAATTAATTTAAATTTGAATATGTGAACTCACCCTCCTTTGTGTTGACACTTGATTTTAACGTGTTCTTCAGGTACTTGAGTTCGGCTTCAGGAATTATGGCGTATCTTGTGGTTGTTGATGCATGTGTGATTTGAAAATATTGTGGACAAAATTTAAAAAAAAATTGGGACCAATGTAATAAGATCCATAAGGATCAAGACTACTAAACTATGTTGTGGTTGTGTCATACTTTGAAACTTTAAGTTTAAAAACTATGTTATAATTAAGTTGAGTGTCCAACATTTTGATGCATCGTTCAACAAGATATTAATTGGCACCAACTTCCGTCACCACTACGTTTTATATTCCGCTGCAACGTTTTTGGGGTGTGACAGAAGTTGGTATCAGAGCCAATGGTTGGTAGCGAACTAGATGTTTTCTGGGAAAACTCTAGACTTCAACCAAAGAATTTTGAGATTAAAGTCCAAAATTCACGAAGCCAAAATTTTTGAATAAACATGGAATTTTTATCATGTATGAAAACCATTGCATGTTTATGTGTGTACGTGATTATCTGTTTATTTGGGCCTTATGTGTTATTTTTCATTTGATAACACACTTACTTTGTACGGTTATATATGTCACAGATGCCGCACGAGCATGAGGTCATCGAGATTCATGACTCAGGTAGCGAGCTAGAATTCGAGACTTCACCCAGATCCATTCTACCAGAGATACCCCTCACGACTCCACAGATTGTTGTTATAGCCGAATTCGCTTCGTCATTCCATGTTGATCCTGCTGCTTTTGCTAGCAAGGTAGACCCCCGATATGCTTTCACAAGCAACAGGTGGATAGACAATGATGATGATGTTCCTCTCTCGATACCCCTCACGACTCCACAGATTGTTGTTATAGCCGAATTCGCTTCGTCATTCCATGTTGATCCTGCTGCTTTTGCTAGCAAGGTAGACCCCCGATATGCTTTCACAAGCAACAGGTGGATAGACAACGATGATGATGTTCCTCTCTCGATTCACGAGGCGGGACAATCGTCAGACACTGTACCAGTTATCGATGACGTGATTAGAGGTGTCCCTATGATCGGAGGTTCTCTCAGTATCGCACTAGTGGTGGATGCCACTATTGCCACGGCTCAACTATTAGAGCCATCAGTCGTCCCATCTTCTGCTGGGATCGAGCCTATCACTAAGATCCCTCCACTTGTTACTACTGAGTCATCTTTACCATTGATCGAGGCATGCACTCCTACTATACCTCTTTTGGTTTATTATCGACGTAGGAATAGGACTAGGCCTGTTGGAGAGATTGCATCGACGTCACGCGCTGAGACAGCATCTGCTTCCAAGAAGAAGAAAGGAGTATAGATTGACCGATGTTGCCATTGCGATCGACAGTTTGCCACTCTGTGCGGAGACTTTGACTTGGCTAGGGGTAAGGTGAAGGATCTAGAGGGACAAATGGACTGGTACAATGAGTTGAAGGATCTAGATGACAGTGCGATGGATTTGATGCACTGGAGGATAGTGGATCTGGAGGAGCTTGTTAGGAGGATGTTAGATTTTTTGGGCTTGAAGCGTTAGATGTTTATTGTTTTGTTGGTTGTTTTGTATGTCACTTTTGATACACTCTATTTGTGGCTTGTATGCCAAATTTTTGGATATTTTGTTGGAATTTTTATATGAACTTGTTATGGGTGTTGACGTAGACATGCCAAAATGTGGTTAGTTGTGTACTAAAAACAAGTTTTATAATTTCTATGATGAATACCGGATGAATTACTTTTGGTTTAAAAAAAAATCTCATTAATATGTGGATATTATACATGTGTAATGTTTGGTCCACTAGCATTTAATGACTGAAATATTTTTGGATATCGTCTTATGTTGTTATTATTGCTATAATAATAGAAACGATGAAATGCCGCCAAAAGCGAGACAGGGTTCTGGACTACCTACCACCCCAGAAGAGTTGGCACAACTCATAGCCCAACACGTTAATACTGCCATGGAACAGCGTGATGCTAACCAGAATAATGGCCAGGGACGTGGACGGGGTGCTCAAGGGCATGGTTTTGGTGGGGCACAGATCGGAAACCCTCCAGGTAATATAATGATCAGAAAGTTTTAGTAGTTCATGTGTTATGATATAATCGGAGCATATTCCTGATTCTCATTAACCTTATGAACAGTGCATGGATGTACCTATAAAACATTCCAGGGCTGTAACCCACGATCATTTACCGGTGCCGAAGGACCCTTAGATATCACCATATGGATTGAGAAGATGGAATCTGTTATGGCTATTAGTGGTTGTGATGCTGATCAATGGGTTAGGTATGCTTCTTGTTCTTTTCTTGATGAGGCATTATCCTGTTGGAACTCGCAATTTCAAATTTTGGGCGAAGACGCTGCCTATGGTCTAACCTGGAACGAACATAAAGAGATGCTCTTAAAGGAATACTGCCCGCGTAGTGAGATACAGAAGATCGAGACCGACTTCTGGAATCTAACCATGGAAGGTCTAAATGTCAGAGCTTACAGATCTTGGTTTAACGATTTGGCAAGGTTAGTTCCACGGATGGTCACTCCTGGGTATGTTAACATAGAGAGGTACATTTGGGGGCTATCGCCACGAATTCACAGCATGGTCACATCACCGAAACCCACTACCTATCTTGAAACTACTACATTGGCGAAATCATTAGCGGATGACTGATGTGTGCGCGTGTGTATATGTTTTTAATATAAATTTTAAGCCCTTTTTACACGTTAGTCAAGTTTTAAATTTATAAAACATGATATTTAACTAACACCAAACACACATATGGGCAAGTGCACCCATCGTGAGCGTAGTATAGTGTTGGCAAGATACCGAGGTCGTCCAAGGACACAAGAGCTTTTAATACCGGTTTATCTTCAACGTTTAATCAAATCAAAAAAGTTAGAAAAAATGTTTTTAAACTAGAAAAATAAAAACTAACTAAAATGCTGAAAAATAAAATAAAAATAAAACAGATAGACAAGATGAATCACTTGGCTCCGACTCGTGTTTAATGTAACCTTTGATTATTTCCGCACTTTTGCACTTTTTAAGAGATTATCTTAGTTATTGTAGTAGGCCCCTCTTTTGAAGGTGATGTTACCCTCAACCCAGTAGTTTGAGTCAGCAAGGATACAATCCTAAAGGGTCGGATTATTGAAAGATAATTAATTAAGTTATTAATGCATATTATGGTAGGCCCCTCTTTTAAAGGTAACGTTACCCTCGGCTAAGTAGTCTGAGTCAGCAGGGATACAGTCCTAAGTAGTCGGGTTAAAGTATTAATAGTAGCTTACTTATGAGGGGAGCAAAGAGTTTTGACCCCCGCCATCCAATACCGGTGGGTATTGAAGGAGGTCCTACTAAATTTGACCCAGGTCCTTTGCAGGATCTATACACTGAACAATGGCAAGACTCTTACCAAACCGTTCGGTTGTAAATTTGACCATAGGCTTGCTAAGCAATCAATCCTCCTCCTTTTTAACTATATACCTTTTTAAATATCAAGAGGACTTTTGGGTGAAGGGTTAGGCTTGGGTTAAACGTAGGTGGTTGGGTTAGTGGTTATTAAAAGGGCGAAAGGCGTAAAAAGCGTCGGTTTTCATAAGACTTGTTATTTTTCAAAACTTTTTTATTTTGATGAAGCATTTCTTTTCAAACAAAGTTGTTTTTGATAAACTTGTTTGTTTATTTCTTTTGGCTTCATCATCAATTTTTTTTTTCAGTCATAAGAAAAACCGAGTTTGTTACTAAAATAAAGGGTTTAAAATGAAAAAAAGGGTTTTGGTGGTAAAGGGTTTTTGTTTTGGGTTAAGAAATGAAAAGGTTTAGGCTCAAAGGGGTTAACTAGGGGGATTTTGGGTAGGTGATAAAAAAAAAGAATAATTGTGTAGAAATAAAAAGGGTTAGTCCTAATGCCTCCGTCATTTACTTACTCGGGTTTAAGTTGGTAAGGACCGGGAATGTATCGTCGTGGCAAGTTCTAGAGTTGTAAGAACCAAGTGGCTATTCACACAACAAACGAAAAATGAGCATTGAGTTTAAAGATATGTATTTGTATGCTCAATAAAGGCTCAAAACTCACTTTTTGTGGGAATGGGTTTATATGTGATCAAGTATATATAATCAAATTTTAAATAAACTTGTCATGTCGTTTCATAATTTTCTTATGTTTGTTCTTTTTATCACGACGCTATCGGTTGTAAATTTGTAAAAATATAACCTTTTTTAGAACTTGAAATTCCCAAATTAAACCTAGACAAGTAAAAAAAAATGAAGTGATTAGCGGTTCCAATAGAGTTTTGTGTAAGGCTTGTATTTAGGACTTGCAAGATTCAAGGTTTTAGCATCCCCCCACACTTAAATTACACATTGTCCTCAATGTGTCCCAAAAATAAGTTTTTAGGTTGATTGAATGTGTAAAAAGGTGTGAAAAAGAAAAATTTATGTTATTGGGCGTCTGAACATTGATGAGGGCATGAGGTTGATGCTTGCCCCGAGATCGGCTAGTGCATTACGAATGGGGGATTCCCCAATCGAGCAAGGAATTGTGAAGCTTCCGGGGTCAAGCTTCTTTTGCGGGAGTTTGTTGAGCAGTAAGGCGGAGCATTCTTCGCCTAAATTAACTAATTGCAATGATTCAATTTTCCTTTTATGAGTGAGGAAGTCCCTCATAAATTTTGAATATTTAGGCATTTGAGTGAGGACTTCGATAAATGGAATATTAACATGCAATTGTTTTAGTAAATTTTCGAACTTTGCGAATTACTCATCGGTCTTTTGACGAATTAACCGACCGGGGTATGGAACCGGAGGAGTCTTAGTAGGCTCTTGAACTGGTGGAGAAGCCTTCTCTTGTTGGGGCGTGGGTGGAGTTGTGGTTTGGCTAGATTGGCTTCTTTCAGTTGGTGGTAGTGGAGCCTCTTCGGGACCCACGGTACGGTTTCTCAATGTTATGAGATGTACTTGCGCCTTTGGGTTGGTTTAGGTATTACTTGGTAACGTGCCTTGTGGTCTCTCGGAGAAATTTTGAGCTATTTGATTTAATTGTTTTTCAATATTTTGAATGCTAGCTTGTTGATTTCTAAAATTCGATTCCAATTGTTGAAATCTATCCGAGTTTTTCTTTTCGGTGTCGGAGATGAGGCGAGATACAGTATCTTCAAGCCTTTCTCGTCCACCTTGTTGTTGAGAGAAATTTCGTGGTTGTTGAAAGTTTGTTCGTTGGTTTAGATTTTGTTGGTTACTACTATTGCCTGGTTCTCTCCAACCAATGTTAGGGTGGTTACGCCATCCTTGGTTGTAGGTACCCGTTGGAGGACCCGACGGCCTAGGTCTATTATCAATGTAGTTTACCGATTCTGTTTGATCATCCATTTCTTTCATACAACTCCAATTTTCATGTGGCCCACCACACCCCTCACAAGCCATAACCGAAGCTGTTTTTGCCATTTCTAGCTTTTTGATTTTTGAAGAAAGGGCCTCGATTTGGGCTTGTAAAGAAGTGCTTTCATCAACCTTATGGGCGCCCAGGGCAATAGATTTATTGCCTCGGGGAGTGTGCCACTGAAAATTGGTTTGAGCAATTTCCTCAATTTGATTATAAATTTCATTTGGGCGAAGATTACCTAAAAGTCCCCCGGAGCTAGAGTCGAGTGTTTGTCTTGTGTGTGGCAACAACCCATTATAGAAAGTGGATACTTGTTGCGATACCGCAAGACCGTGATGAGGACACTTTCTTAGTAGCTCTTTGAACCTTTCCCAAGTTTTATACAAGGATTCCCCGTCCTCTTGTGAATATGTATTAATTTCAGTCATTAATTTAGCCGTTTTAGCAGGAGGGAAATACTTATATAGAAACTTTTGGGCTAGTTCATCCCAGGTGTTTACCGAGCCAACTGGGAGGGTATTAAGCCAAGCCTTAGCTCGGTCTTTTAGTGAAAATGGAAACATGCGAAGGCGGATGGCGTCGTTTGATGCTCCATTGATCCGAAAGGTATCACATATTTCTAAGAAATTAGTAATATGTAGATGGGGATCCTCGTCCGCAAGTCCATGGAAGGTTCGAAGTTGTTGGCTTCGACATTCGGTGCATTGATAGCGGCGCCTAGATTACCTACGGTGGGGCGTAAGTAATCCATGAGAGTACGTTGGTCCGCCATTGGAAGTGGGTCCCCCGAAACTTTCTTTTAGTTTTTAGCTTTAAGTCTTTTTCTGAGATAGCGTTTGGGTTCTTCTAGAGGTTCTTTTATGTCTCTACTGGAACTGGAGCTCATACACTACGTAGAAAGTTCAGATGTGGCGCCTAGGTTCCAAGTCCTGCAATAAAAACAGAAAAGAACGTTGGTCAGAAGGTTCACCACGGCCCCGTGCTCAGGTGAACACGGCCCGTGGTCGGAGATACAGTGATTGTTTTCCGGATCCCTGTTACTGGGGAGTTTGACACGGCCCCGTGTTGCACCGATACGGCCCCGTGCTCAACTCTCTGTAACTCAGAAAATAAAAACTGCCAGTAACAATGATGGGCACGGCCCGTGTCCGACCAGGCACGGCCCGTGCTGAGCTCTGCAGAAACTGAAAAATTTAGAAAAAACCTAAAAAAACAGAAAAAATTAGAAAAATGATTAGCCGTTGATTCCTAACTTTCTTAAAATCCTTGTGTCCCCGGCAACGACGCCAAAAACTTGATATGTGCGAGTGTGTATATGTTTTTAATATATATTTTAAGCCTTTTTTACACGTTAGTCAAGTTTTAAATTTATAAAACACGATATTTTACTAACACCATATGGGCAAGTGCACCCATCGTGAGCGTAGTATAGTGTTGGCAAGATACCGAGGTCGTCCAAGGACACAAGAGCTTTTAATACCGGTGTATCTTCAACGTCTAATCAAATCAAAAAGTTAGAAAAAATGTTTTTAAACTAGAAAAATAAAAACTAACTAAAATGCTGAAAAATAAAATAAAAATAAAACAGATAGACAAGATGAATCACTTGGCTCCGACTCGTGTTTAGTGTAACCTTTGATTATTTCCGCACTTTTACACTTTTTAAGATATTATCTTAGTTATTGTAGTAGGCCCCTCTTTTAAAGGTGACGTTACCCTCAACCCAGTAGTTTGAGTCAGCAAGGATACAATCCTAAAGGGTAGGATTATTGAAAGATAATTAATTAAGTTATTAATGCATATTATGGTAGGCCCCTCTTTTGAAGGTGACGTTACCCTCGGCTAAGTAGTCTGAGTCAGCAGGGATACAGTCCTAAGTAGTCGGGTTAAAGTATTAATAGTAGCTTACTTATGAGGGGATCAAAGAGTTTGGACCCCCGCCATCCAATATCGGTGGGTATTGAATGAGGTCCTACTAAATTTGACCCAGGTCCTTTGCAGGATCTATACACTGAACAATGGCAAGACTCTTACCCATGGTTGCAAAAGTCGCTAGGCGCTCCCTAGTCGGTCGACTGGGGAGTTGAGAGTACTCGGTCTAGGCAGAGAGTACTCGGGAAGTACTCGGACATGTTAAATTATAAAGAAATTACTTTTTGGAGATTAAATATATGTCAAATAACATAAATTTACTAATATTTATAACAAAATATGTGAAAATGATATTCATTCCTTAATATGATAGGCATAGAAATTATGTTTTATTATTATTTAAGTCAAACTAGGCCCGATTTGACCTACTAGATCCAATTCTGGCCAAGGTTGACCGCGTTTGACCGATTCTGAGTAATTAGGCGGAGTCGAAGAAAGTCGCCTCGGCAGCCTACCTTGTAGCGACTACTCATGGAGTACTCGGCCTTGGAAACCTTGTTTTACAACCATGCTCTTACCAAACTGTTCCCTTAACCCCCGACCAGGTAGCCAACATACCTCCATATAGACCGTGGAGATATGAATGGTGAAAATATTTTATTTTATATAGACAGTAAAATAATGCCAAGACACCACGGACAAACGATAAGGAAGAATCACCTTCAACATAAGAAACTAGTTATTAAAGTCATTAATACATAACCAAATAAAAAGTGCGAAAAGATTAAAAATAAAAAGTATTACACTAGACACTTGTCTTCACCAAGTGATGTAAGAGACTTAGGCAAACATGGCCTTTGATTTTCAAGAACTCTTACGATCAATCTTGGATCCCGAGACGACTCACACACTCTATGATGGACAATGGATGATGGTGGTGGATGATGGTGGTGGGTGAAGTGTGAGAGAGGTGGTGTGCCAAGGGATGGTTTGCAAATGAGCCAAGCACCCCTATTTATAGCCTGAACAACAGCCCGGGCACGGCCCCGTGTCCATTGGGCACGGCCCCGTGTCCATCCTCCTTCTCTTTCTTCATTAATTGCAGTTTGTCTGCATTAGTTGACCACGCCCCCGTGTGCAGAAGCGTATCTGTACTATCAAGATTTCCCCAGATTCTGTGAATCTTAGAGTTGACCACGGCCCCGTGGTGGGTGATAGAAGCTTCTACAGCTTTGTCTTTTCTGCTGACACTTGGGCACGCCCCCGTGCTCACTGAGCACGGGGCGTGTTCAGCCTTCTGTTCTCTTGTTTTTGCTTGGGAAGATGTTGTCGGGGGGTCGGGCATGCCACGTTTGTTCCTTTTCTTGTATTTATGTTAGATTTAGCTGCCTTTTTGCTTCTTTTGTTCATATGAGCTCAATTAATCCTGAAAATACAAAAGGAAGACAAAAACACACTTTTTCCAACATTAGTACTAAAAAAGGGTTAGTTTATGCCACATTTGATGTAATTTATATGTTGCATTTTGTACACATCAATGACGCTGCTCGCAAAGGTAGCCTTAACAAGAAGGAGGAAACTGGGAAGTCATCGGGCAAGGCCAATGCAGACGTGAAATTTGAATGGTCGGAGCGTTCTGGGTCTAAGTCAGGAGATTCGAGGAAGCGCAAGTATGAGAGCTCGAGGAAGGAGACCGATGAGAAGCGTGACAGGAAACACAGTTCAGGGAAGGCGTATGTAGCAAATTCAAGCAGTTCTAGAACGGATAATGCCAAGGATGGCAGGAGTAATTCTGAGAAAAAGACTCACGAGGATGAGCAGAGAAAGTGCGCCAGGTGTGGTCGAACTGGGCATGTTACCCATGAGTGCTATGCTAAAAGTACTTCGGAGGGAAAAAACTAGAGGGATGCTTCCAGTGCGGTGAACAGGGACATTTCAAGAGGGATTTTCCTAAAGCAAAGGGTCAGAATGCCAGGGGTAGAGCGTTCGACCTAAACGATGGAAAGGCACGTGACGATCCTGCTGTTGTTACCGGTATGTTTTTTATCAATAACCATTCTGCATTCGTACTCTTTGATACTGGGCTAACTTGAGTTTTGATTCGAAGAACTTTGAACCATTTTTGTGTTCTCCAACAAGTAAGCTAAGTAAAAAGTACTCGATAGAACTAGCAAATGGTAAATTGATAGAGACTAGTGAAGTCGTTCGTGATTGTAGTATTCGATTAGACAATCATAGTTTTAGTATCGACTTATTGCTAGTGGAGCTGGGTAGTTTTGATGTAGTTGTGGGGATGGATTGGCTATCCAAGAATAAAGCTGAGATTATTTTCTTCGAGAAGCAAGTAATGATATCTTGTCCTGGTGGTGGTGAAGCTATAGTTGTTCACGGAGACCGATCGAGTCGAGTGTCGAGTGTTGTTAGTGTTATGAAGATGCTTAAGATGTTGCGTAAGGGTTATCCTGTGTTCTTAGTTAACGTAGTGGATACAAAGGCTGAAGGTATGAAGATCGAAGAGATTCCTATAGTTCGCGACTATCCAGAAGTTTTCCCTGAAGACTTACCTGGATTGCCCCGTGCGAGACAGATTGAGTTTAGAATTGATCTGGTACCCGATGCTGCACCAATTGCAAAATCTCCTTATAGATTGAGACCGTCAGAGATTAAAGAATTGTCGAATCAGCTTTAAGAGCTACTAAACAAAGGTTACATTCGACCAAGCTTTTCGCCTTGGGGTGCACCTGTCTTGTATATGAAGAAGAAGAAGGATGGATCCTTCAGGATGTGCATTGACTACAGAGAGCTAAACAAGTTGACTATCAAGAATCGGTACCTTTTACCGAGAATTGATGATTTGTTTGACCAACTACAGGGATCCAGCTACTATTCGAAGATCGACCTGCGTTCAGGATATCATCAGTTGAAGGTTGCTGACGAAGATGTTCCGAAGACTGCTTTTCGAACACGATATTGCCAGTACGAGTTTTTAGCCATGCCTTTTGTCTTAACTAATGTGCCAGCAGTGTTCATGGATCTCATGAACAGGGTATGCAAACCCTATTTGGATAAATTCGTGATAGTATTCATCGACGACATACTTATCTATTCACGAACCAAAGAAGATCATGAGCGTCATCTGAAGTTGATTTTGGAGCTGCTAAAGGAAGAGAAGTTGTATGCCAAGTTCTCTAAATGTGAATTCTGGATTCGAGAAGTTCATTTTCTCGGACACGTCATAAATGAGAAAGGTATACACGTGGATTCGTCGAAGATAGAGGCAATCAAGAATTGGGAAGCGCCAAAGAATCCGTCTGAGGTGCGACAATTCTTAGGACTTGCTGGGTACTATCGGAGATTCATAGAGAATTTCTCCAGATTAGCATAGCCTTTGACGCTATTGACCCAGAAGGAAAGGAAGTTTGATTGGACGGAAAAGCAGGAGGAAGCTTTTCAGCTGTTTAAGGAGAAGTTGTGTAGTGCACCTATTCTTTCCCTTCCTGAGGGAAATGATGATTTCATTGTATATTGTGATGCGTCACGTTTGGGCCTCGGATGCGTGCTTATGCAGAAGGACAAAGTGATAGTCTATGCTTCCAGACAATTAAAAGTGCACGAAAAGAAATACACAACGCATGATTTGGAGTTAGGAGCTATTGTGTTTACCTTGAAGATCTGGAGACATTATTTATATGGCACGAAGTGTACGATAGACACAGACCATAAGAGCCTCTAGCATATCTATCAGAAGGAGCTCAACATGCGACAGAGACGTTGGGTAGAGTTACTCAACGACTATGAGTGTGATATTCGTTATCACCCTAGTAAAGCAAATGTTGCTGCTGATGCGCTCAGTAGGAAATAGCGGGAGAAGCCTCTAAGTGTGCGTGCTTTGGGATTGACCATACAGACGAGTTTGATCGATCGAATTCCTAATGCGCAACTATAAGCTTTGAAGGATGAGAACCTGAGAAGAGAAGGTTTGAGAGGCTTAGAGTGTGAACTGATACCAAAAGCGGATGAAGTGATGTACTTCATGAACCGGATTTAGGTTCCGCTTAGAGGTAACCTACGTGAACTGGTTATGAACGAAGCCCATAAATCCAGATATTCCATTCACCCAGGTTCTACCAAGATGTATCAGGATATCAAGGAGTTATACTGGTGGCCGAATATGAAGAGAGATATTGCGGTGTATGTGAGTAAATGTCTGACTTGCTCAAAGGTTAAGGCTGAACATCAGAAGTCGTCTGGGCTTCTGCAGCAACCAGAGATTCCTAAGTGGAAATGGGAACATCTTACGATGGACTTTATCACCAAGTTACCCCGTACGTCGCGTGGACATGATACGACATGGGTAATTATGGATCGATTAACAAAGTCTGCTCATTTCTTAGCGCTTAAAGAAACAGACAATACGGAGAAGATATCGCAGTTGTACCTTAACGAGATTGTAGCCCATCATGGAGTACCAGTGTCAATTATCTTGGATAGAGACGGACGGTTTAACTCCATGTTTTGGCGATCTCTTCAAGAGTCGCTGGGTTCTTGTTTGGACATGAGTACTGCGTATCATCCTCAAACAGATGGTCAGAGTGAGAGAACCATTCAGACATTAGAGGATATGTTGAGAGCATGTGCGATCAATTTCCGCGGAAGTTGGGATACTCACTTGCCATTGGCTGGGTTTTCTTACAACAATAGTTACCACACTAGTATCAAGGTCACTCTGTTTGAAGCCTTGTATGGAAGGAAGTGTAGATCACCACTTTGTTGGGCTGAAGTAGGCGAGAAGCAATTGACTGGACCCGAGCTTATCCAGGAAATCACCGAAAAGGTTGTCCAGATCAAGGGAAGGTTGAAAGTTGCCGCAGATCGACAGAAGAGTTATGCGGATAACCGGAGGAAACCGTTGGAGTTTCAGGTTGGTGATCGGGTTATGTTGAAGGTATCGCCTTGGAAAGGTGTTGTGAGGTTTGGAAAAGGGGGAAAACTGAGCCCGCGTTATATAGGTCCTTTCGAAATCGCATCTCGAGTTTGATCAGTCGCGTATAGGCTTAAGTTGCCGCAGGAGTTAAGTGGAGCTCATGACGTGTTTCATGTCTCCAATTTGAAGAAGTGTCTGTCTGATGAGACACTGATTATACCCCCTGGTGAGGTTCGAGTGGATGATAAACTGAGATTTATCGAAGAACCAGTAGAAGTTCTGGATTGGAAAATTCAGAAACTTAGGAGGAGTAGGATTAAGTTGGTCAAGGTTCGCTGGGATTTTAAACGTGGACCCGAGTTCACCTGGGAATGACAGGACCAGATGCACCGGAAATATCCTCATCTCTTCCCACCTAGTGTGAAAACAAAACCTGTAGAGTAGAATTTCGGGGACGAAATTTCCTAAACAGGGGGAGACTGTGACACCCGACTATTTAGGCTGTACTGTACAAATGTAACACGTGTCATGAATAAATAAAAAGGCTGTATTTGACTGATATTGATGTTTATATGTGATATTTGATGTGTTGGTAAATCCAAACGTCGATAAAAAATTATGTTGGCAACAATAAGATAAACGCTTATCGTATAACGAATAAAATGCGAAACGAATGTCGGTGACCACCCGACCAATGTTAAAATCCTAAAAATAGTATGTTATGATTAGAATGGTAATTTTAATCATGTCCAGAAGGAAAAATAAATTCAAACGCTAAGAAACTCTATTTTCAAGTTTAAGTGCGTACCGCGCGATACTCCGCGTATCTGACAAAATACTGTCAACACAGCCAGTCAAGGCAACTGGTAATTATTTCAGTAATATTTTAGTGAGATTATTTTTATGGTATGATAAAAATAATTTAAAACTCACTAAAACGGGATTAAAACGCTAGATAAAATACCTAGTATCTAGTAAAATACCAATTTTTGGTCTATATTATATATGTATATGTATATATATACGAATATATATGATGAATGAGAGTTGTGGGATAAGTGGCGGCTATGGGAGACAAAATCCCTTCTTTCTCTTCCATTTGGTGGCCTTGGAAACTCAATGTGATGATTAAGCTTTTCAAATCTTTCCTATATCTTGCATATACCAAGAAAATGAAATCAAACACACAAACTCACTCCCTCTCTACCTCACGGCCGAACACACACACACACACATCCACATTCAAAATTTTTTGAAGTTTCTTTGAAGATTCAAGTCCATTCCAAGAAGGTTTCAAGGTGTTTTGAAGATCCAAAGGTGTTTTCAAGGTGAAACACGCTCCAAACATCAAAAATCTTGTCAAAACCCACTAAAATCTTGATAGGTATAAACTTATTTTCAAAATCACATTCTTGATTTTTAGTGATGATAGTGATGTTGGAAGGTTTCTCTTAAACTTGGAATTAATCACAAACTTGAAACTAATAATGAATGATATTTTAAACAAAGTAAAAATGGGTGTGCATATGTATGTATGTATGTATGGCCGAAAGTTGTATGAGTGTGTGTATATAGTTGTGTTTTGATTTTGTTGAATGATTCTTGTTTGACATTATTCTTGAAAGATTGTTACATGCATGAATCAAAAATGTGTCATAAAAGAATGTTCTAAAAAGGGTTTTGTGATTTGAGATGAATATGTGAAAAAGTGAACTTTTGGAAGTTCATATATGTATATATATATATATATATATCGTGTATATATATGTATGTATGCATGCATACATGCAAGTAAGTGTTTGTCACATGTTCATAAATGTAAGAATGTTTGCATTTAATTAAACATGATTAGATGATAATGTGATGAACATGTTGTAGTTTATAAGGACATGAAATAAATATGCTCTTTGATGCATTTAAGATCATGTAAGATGATGATGTTATGATAAGGGTGCATTAGATGCACATACTTGGACATGCATGTTGATATGTGATCATAAAAGGATGATTTGAGTATGATTTGATAAAAAAAATTTGATTAGATTCTAAATACTAAAATATGAATATTTGAAGTGTTAAAATGGTATAAAACTTTGTAATAAAGTTTACTAGCTTTGCAAGTTGTACTTGGTGCTTTATGTGTTATAAAATACGTGAAATCACATGATTTGTGTGACTTACACAAAACTGCACTAATCTGATTATAATCATCATTTTAATCAGTAAATAACATGTATTGTGTTAAAATATCAAGTCATTTCGAGTTGGGATGATTATAGTAACGTTTAACGCAAAACTATGCTGTAAAACGGTTAAAAATCGGCTTTTCGAAGGATTTTTATAAAAATGTTTTGAATCAGTAAGTAAACTGATATTTTTAGTTTAAATATAAGTATTTTAACTAATATTATGTTTACTTGGTGTTTGGTTAGTCATACGTGACTTCCGACGTCCGAAAACGTTACCGAATCACTAAAATACGCGTTTTATGGGTAAACCTTATGTGTTAAAATGTGTTACGTGATTTAGACATGTGTATATGATAATATTCTAAGTGTTGACATGATACCGGGAGTTTAGACTATGCATGTACGCTTGTGCGCTTAAAGCGGTAGAAACGGTAAAAATCGCGTTGAATGCGTAACTTGTTTGTCGAGCATGAAAATTAATACATATAAGTTATTTTATGTATGCATGATTTAAAAATGATAAAATAAATAAGTTAACGAGATTTTGGGTGTCACGATTCTTAGTTTATGTGTACGTTTATATATATATATATATATATTACGACGCACAAATCATAGATATATTATGTATAAACGGGTGTGTTAATGGATTTACATGCTAACGATCACCAATAAAATCGTTCAAGTCGCAAAAATCTTATATATATATATATATATGATAAGGATCATGTGAGAAGTAGTAGGCTAAATGAGAAACTTGAGAAGCATTCTGGACCACACATTTTCCCTAAGCAAAAAAATGCAAAAAAAAGGTGAAAAAATGCAAAATTTTTTTTTTTTTTTTTTTTTTTTGAAAAATCGCTGCTTTTTCTTTAAGTATTAAATTTTTTTTTTTATTTATTTTTTTTTTATTTATACACATGTGTATATTGTTAATCTTTTAACTATACATATATGTATATTGTCAATTATACATATATGTATATACATGTTTAAAATTGAAAAATAAGTGTTATTTAGGGTTTAGCATTAGTATTTAGGGTTTAGCTTTATGGTTTAGGGTTTAGCTTTAGGGTTTAACATTAGGGTTTAGTATTAGGGTTTAGCTTTTGGGTTTAGCATTAGGGTTTAGCTTTTGGGTTTAGCTTTAACTTTTGGGTTTAGCTTTATCTTTAGGGTTTGTATTAGGGTTTAGCATTAAGGGTTTAGCTTTAGTGTTTAGTTTTAACTTTTGGGTTTAGCATTAGAGTTTAGCTTTAGGGTTTAGAATTAGGGTTTAGCTTTAGGGTTTAGCTTTAGGGTTTAGCTTTAGGGTTTAGAGTTTAGGGTTTAGAGTTTAGGGTTTAGCTTTAGTGTTTATGGTTTAAGATTAACAATATACACATTTTTTCAATTTTAAACATGTATATACATATATGTATAATTGACAATATACATATATGTATAGTTAAAAGATTAACAATATACACATGTGTATAAATACAAAAAAAAAAATTTTAAAAAAAAAATTAATACTTAAAGAAAAAGCAGCGATTTTTCAAAAAAAAAAAAAAATTTGCATTTTTTTCACCTTTTTTTTGCATTTTTTGCTTAGGGAAAATGTGTGGTCCAGATTGCTTCTCAAGTTTCTCAAATAGGGTGGACTTCTCTTAGGATCCCTACCCTATATATATATATATATATATATATGATAAGGATCATGTGAGAAGTAGTAGGCTAATTGAGAAACTTGAGAAGCATTCTGGACCACACATTTTCCCTAAGCAAAAAAATGCAAAAAAAAAAAGGGTGAAAAAAAAGCAATTTTTTTTTGAAAAAATCGCAGCTTTTTCTTTAAGGGTTTAATTTATTTATTTATTTTTTAATTTTGTTTTGGGATTTATACATATGTGTATATTGTTAATCTTTTTAACTATACATATATGTATATTGGCAATTATACATATATGTATATACATGTTTAAAATTGAAAAATAAGTGTTATTTAGGGTTTAGCATTAGTATTTAGGGTTTAGCATTAGGGTTTAGGGTTTAGCATTAGTATTCTAAGATACGCGAAGCCCATAAATCACAAAAATTCGTAAATTTTTGTTGGAGAAACTTATGTGTTTATATCACAAAAATTCCTAAGTTTCTCCGTATCTTAGAATTTTCACATAATTAGAAAGTTTTTCCTTGGGTCAAATTATTTTAAATTTGAATATGTGAACTCACCCTCCTTTGTGTTGACACTTGATTTTAACGTGTTCTTCAGGTACTTGAGTTCGGCTTCGGGAATTATGGCGTATCTTGTGGTTGTTGATGCATGTGTGATTTGAAAATATTGTGGACAAACTTTTAATACAAATTTGGGACCAATGTAATAAGATCCATAAGGATCAAGACTACTAAACTATGTTGTGGTTGTGTCGTACTTTGAAACTTTAAGTTTAAAAACTATGTTTTAATTAAGTTGATTATCCCACATTTCGATGCATCGTTCAACAAGTTATTAATGGGCACCAACTTTTGTCACCACTACGTTTTATATTCCGCCGCGACGTTTTTGGGGTGTGACACCTTCGTACGAAGCTACTCTGCGAAGAACTGAGTTTTGTTTTTCATGGTTTTTATCAGATTTTTATGAGATTTAAGTTGAATTTTGAACTGAAATTTTAGAGGATTGATTAAAACTGGTTTTCACACAACATATTAAAATTTTAGCCAATTTTAACCGTGGAAACTTTGTAGATCTGAGTTTTAAGTTCAAAAAGAATATATAGAAGAAGTGTAGAAGAAAATATGAAGAAGATGAAGAAATTTGTCTCTGAATCTGAAGAAGATGCTTGAATCTTCGTGTCTTCAATCCGTGCAAACAACCACCCACTCTGATACCACTTGTGGATTAGCTTCGAGGATCGATTCCTTGACCGTTGTATGCGATGAACACGTATCTTGTGCGGAATCCAAGTACGTGTGTGGATCAGACACAAAGAAGTAATTATAAGTTGTTTTCTATTACTGATTTAATAGTTCACAACCACGAAAACAAATGACAAGAGTTTCCCCTCTTGATCAGCAAAGTTACTTATGAACAAGACCCAACACACACATATATATAGACACTATGGCTTCGTACGAAGCTGTCTACGAAGTATCCTCCGTTCGTACGAACCGGATTTGGCCCCTTCTTACGAAGCTGCTAAGACTTCCCTTCATACGAACCGGCTCCAACATGTACAAACTTTATGATTTCTTCTGTTCAGCACCAGTCTTGTCTCATCTGATTAAGCTCCGATACTTGATTGACGGAAGTGATAGACATACTGCACTCACAAATACTTAAGTCATGCGATATATATAAGTAATGAACCATCAGATGTTTCAAATATGTATACAAAATAAGCAGAATACAACATAATAAACATAAAGGTATTGTTTAACATAACAAAAGACTATAAAATGATTAAGAGAAACCTAGTTACTTGAAGCAAAGATCTTGTCACATTCTGTCAAGCTGAACTCCATCTTCTCTTTCACTGTAGACAGAACATCATTCTGAAAAGAGAAGACCAAGTCATCAGCTCGAGACTGTTCCTTGATGTGCTCCAATGCGGCGTCTCTGAATCTCGATGGTGGTTGTTCAAGGAGTCTCTCCCACATGTCTTGATTTTTCTTGATTTCTGAAAGAATCTTCCCCTGCACATCAAGAATCAAATGAGAAGAGTTGATAACAGTGCTAATTTTTGTCAACGTGCGAGTTGACAATAGTTCCTTTATTGCAATGTTCTTCAATATCAATTGTTTAGAATCTTTAGAAGACAAACTTTTTTGTTGTTATCTCGTATTTTTTCCTTGTGCGTGTTTTGTGTTTGTGTTTGGTGGCTTAATATGGAAGGTTGTTATGTCTGAGCATTATACATTAAAATAGTAAATTTATTATGTAGGTAGGGTGGTAAGTTCAGGGTATTTATGTTAAAAGATATCATTACAAGTCACATTATAGTCAAATCGATATTAAATTCATTTTTTTCTTATATAAAATAGTAAATTTATATTTATTATAATTATCAATTCATAATTTCTTATTGTGCACTTTAATCAACGTGGATATAGCTATATGAAATCATCAGCATCAATGTTTATAAAATCGCATGTAGCTCGAAACAGAATTCGCACATTATAACAAACTACAACCAATATCACCTTTTTATTTTCGCATGTTTTAAACCATACTTTCATATATTTCGCATGTTATAATAATCAAAACATGACCTATTTTCGCATGTTCAATTCTTATTCGCATGTTTGTAAAAATCAATACCCTTTCTTTGTTTTCAATTTTTTTTCGCATGTTCAAAATGCATTTCGCATGGTCTACCAACCCTTTCTTTGAAAACACTGAATTCGCATATTATAGTAATCAACCTAGATCATCTTCTTCGATCGATGGTCGATCGATGTTATTGTAGTTCATAACTCCCAAATCAGCAGTTATGAAATACCAGCAAGAAGAACGAAGGGGGGTTGTGAAGAAGAATCTTACATTGTTGAATTTGATTTATGGTTCGTTTTGAACTATCTTTGGTCAATTACAGAGATTACGATCTCGTAATGACGATTTTAACCTTTTCGATAAGATTTGAATATATTAATATGATTAATTTAATGATATAAATTAGTTTGATGGATTAAAGATCCTACGGCTGTGGACATTGCGTACATAATGTAGGATAAGAGGTATTGTACATTAACCGGCCTATATATATATATAGGATTACGTTCAAGAGTGAACAGTAGTGTAGTTTGCGAATTGAGCGAACCAATCCTGGCCATACATGTGTGTAGATCAATGGCCAGGATTTAATGATGAAATACACTAGTGTATTTTACGATTTAATGATTAAATCCAAGTCATCCACGTGTGTAAATCAATGTCCCAGATTTGTTCCCTCAGTTCGCAAATACATAAGTGTTCACTCTAGAACCCTACCCTATATATATATGTATATATTTATAAACATTAGGATAATCACCCACCAACACGTCGTAACGTCTAACATTTTAACTAAAATGTTAACAGCTCGTTTTGTCTGAACAACTTTGGGAACGACTTGTCAGGTAGACACGTATTTAGACCTAGTGTCTTATTAAATTTAGAGCGCATGTAGGTCGGAGTAATTATTTTCAGACAATTTAATTTTTGCTAGAATACGCATGGAACGCAAGTTGTGAGTCTTCACGGCCTCTTTTACTTAGTTAAATGTTAATTTAATTCGAGGGAAATTCATGCTTGGTTACGAGGTATGGTAGTTGGGAATGAAATCCATTTTGGTCTATTTTTTGCGCATAAGTTGGTTAGGTTTAAAGCTTGGAAGTCCTCATGTTATTGTTTTAGTTAGTAACTATTAGTCATGGTAATGACCGCGGAACAGTCGTATAGATCTATTGGGTTTTACGAGCCTCACTCCTGGTCGGTTGTGACCCTGTGGGAGTTCAATTATGTCTAGTTATTCTTAGACATCGTCATGGTGTACAGTATGGCGAGGCATCATCATTATGGGTTGGTTACAGGCTTATGTCGGCACATGTATCACGGTTTTTGCAAGTCCATGGTTTGACTCTCGGAATTTTCATTAACTACGTATACTAAATTTTTATCAAATGATTTTAAGTTTCATTTGTGACATTTAAACCTGTGAACTATGTCACACCGTTAAAAATCAGAGTTGGTGTGATCTGTCTGGTATCTTCATTGCACAGTTGAAGTATAATTTCTTAAGACTTCTAGAAAGTGCTAAGTACTCGAAATCCCCATGGGTTCTCCTATTCCAATCGTGCCATAGTTTGAAAATGCAACCTGTGAAAGAACATGCGAAAAATCAACATAAAGTTGGTGAATTCATAGTTTGATTGAAAAAAAGATTTAAAATAAATCTTTTTGATAACCGGTTTAAATAATGTTGAGAAACGTAATAAAATCATTTTCCTTGGCATGTCATATGAAAAAATTTATATTTGTAAAAATTATTTAATCGTTAATGTCCGCGTATGACAAAAACAACATGCCCGCATAAGCTTATAACCCACCACGTGCTAGAAAGTGCCTCGCCAAAGCGTTTACTCAAGACGGTACTGTACAGTTTAAGAACCATACGGCTATTCCAGTTGAGTAGTGAAAAATCCAATCCTTAAGTCTTCGTGCCTCGCAAGAGCAAGTGTGTGCCTAGCCCACGAGAGTCCTTGTGCCTTGCACAAGTGAGAATGGGCCTAGCCCATTTTTTTCTGTAAGCAAGACTAACCAGTCCCCTAAATTGTATGCAGGACAAATGAGTCCCGTAGTAACTAGGACCCTTCCGTCACTAGTCATGAAACTCATGCACGTTTCAAAAATACCTATGCGTTTTGTAAAACCGGTATGTTTAGTATAAACCTTTCGTAAACCATTTGAGTTCGTTGAAATATCGTTTACATTTGCAAAACTTGCATGTCTTTCCACCCCCGAAAAAATTTATAAAAATGTAAAACCGTAAAAAGTCAGGGTTATGAACTCACCTCGACATCCTTGTGCAAAGCTAGATTAATATGATTCCATGATGTCCTTCCAAGAACGTAAACTCGCTAACATGCAACTATAGAATTCATATCAAGGAATAACTTATAAGTTTCTAAATATGACGTAGCTAAACCACGTATCACCGTGCTCTACCGAATCGTTGACCATATGATTCTATGAAAGTGTTGTTATCTTGATTTGAAATAACCAATCTATAGTTGTTTGGTTTCGTTTATACTCGGGATAAATACTAATTCTCATAAACGACTTAGTTTCTGAGTGATTTCAAATATATATTTATATATAAATATAAATATATTTACGAAATCGTGTTGTGAGGACCGTTTCAGGTCTCCGAATGCTCTGACCGATCAAATAATCTTCATATCACGTGCGGAATCCATGTATGAAGTTGATAAACACAACTATACATGGATTAAACCTTGATTCTATTAGAAAATATGAGTTACAGAACCGAGAATCAAATTTGGCAAAGTTTCCCCTCTAGAGCCAAAAGTTACAAATGAGAGACCCACATTTCCCATTTATAGACCTATCATGTCGCATGAAATGTCAGGGACAAGAGGGACTCTCGCACGAAAGGCAACATTGAAGTCCCTTTCGCACGAAAGACTCTTTCGTGCAAAAGGGTCTTTTACATACAAAACCGACCTTTCGTGATTCTATTCTACATAATCTAATACATACAAACTAGACACGACACGTGGACGTAGGCTGCAGACATATGCACTCGCAGACTCCCCCTTGGATGTAGCCGTAATCACGTTCGGTCTTTAAAACAACTCTACCTCTTTCTCTTCATCCGTTTCTGCTCCTCTTTCTTCCCTCTTCTTTCGAATCTTCCTTTCGTTATCCCCCATTCTCTGGCTTGCACACTAGAATCGAAGAATTTCGTAATTCTGACTTTCTTCTTCTCTTCACTTGGAATTGGAGTTTGATCTGTCTCAACCGGCTTGTTCGGCAGTTTCACACTTGCCCGAAAAGTAGCTTCTGCTATCTTCTTGTTGATCCGCTCGATTCTTTTCTCTTCTTTCAGAAACTCTACTCTTTCCAAGTCTATCTAGTTTGATTTCCAGTAATGCCCAGAGTGATTATCTTCTAAAATTGCATACCTTGTTCTTTGTCTTCAGGAAAGTACCAAATCTTGGTGAAAAACAAGCATTCAATGTCTTTCTTAGAGCAGTTAACTAGTCACATCAGGTCTAGTACTCGAATTCCTCTCCACATCCAGGTTTCTTCATTTTTCAGTGAAATAACCGCTTTGCCAGTTTTTGGATCATAATACCACCCCTTAAACTCTGTATAGAAATCTTGCTCCATTTTCTTCAGTGGCATATTGCTCATACATCGCGACCTCTTGATATGAATAGTTATATCTTTCTCTCCAGTTACGGTATCAATCTTCACTATCTTCTTGGGGTAATGTGGTTTCCAATCATGAAAACCATTCATCGCTTGATACTTAATAACACCCCATAGTCTTGCTTCATGAAAACGTACTTCATTCAACATATCCGTTTGAATTATCTTTGTTTGATCCAACTCTTCCACATCCCACCATGGAAGTGTTTTTATATCTTTAAGTACTTGAAGTATTGAACGCCTTACTCTCTTTTGATCGCGTAGACTTTCATATCATCCAAATACCCTCAAGAACGAATATCGCCCAACGACTGATCAGGATGTCTTGTAAAGAAATCAAGTGGACTTTTATACTTACGTTCCTTCAGCATCGGCCTGAACCACTTCTTTCGTTCTTCTCGAAGATCTTCTTTTGACATCGTCGTTGGTAAGCCTTCATCACGAATTTTTTCTTCTACTTTCCTTCACAACATCTCTTCATTATGAGTAGAGAACAATTCTACAAACGTTGGGAAGTCCTCTGATCCTTCTCCTAAATATCTGAACTACTCATCATTATCAGAATTAGTATCATCCTCCACGACAACGTTATTGAAATCATTTGCATCAGAAACATCTTTGAAGACATAGCTTTTAGGGTTCATTTGGATTGATCTTTTCTAACTCCTCTTCGAAGTCAAACTTGAAAGATTCATAATCATCGTTTATACCCATCATTTCCATCAACTCTTCACGACTGTAGCTATGCACAAACTCACCTTCTTCTACATCATGATAATGGTAAATCACTTTTGGTGTATCAGCCGGAACAGAGTTTAGAGGGACAACCTTTGTGAAGATTCCGACTGATTCTTCATCGTGTTGAGTTCCCGAACCACTCCCCCCCTGAGTGTCAGCATCCTCTCTCTCCTCATTTTGGCTATCATCCATATAATCAATCACTTGATTACCACCACAATACTTAACAATCTGAAGATTTCCACCACCACCCTGAGCATCATCATCATCATCATCATTATCTCCTTTCGGGTAGTTGGCATAATCATCGAAAATCATCTAACTCATCATCTTCTTCTTCATCTTCGTCGTCGTCATAATCACTATCATCATAATCAAGGATCTTCTTACCTTTATCTTTCACTGTTGCTGGTGCTTCTTCTGCCGCTTTCTTTTCATGTTCAATTCTCCGAGCCTCAGCTCTTCAGATCTCTATTTGATCGAACTCGGCTTGAACACGTGTTCCCATCTTGCTTTCAAAGACAGCAAACAGCATATCCATTTGTTTTGACTTCAGCTTCTTATGCAAGTTAGAGATGATCTATCCCCCAGCGTTTTTTGCATTATTGTTCATTTACTTGTATATGTTGGTAGTATGTAAATATGCTAATATAGGTTTTGATATGTATTAATGTAGGAATATGTTTCGAGTTTGTTCCAAACCCCGACATTTTTAAATCAACTCAATTCCTATCTTACTTCGAAGGGAAAGCAAGCTGCAAACGATGATGGGTGACATTTTTTACAAGGATGATGAGGATGACGATGATTATTAAGTATTATCGACATATGACAACTATCTTGTAGTTTTCGGATGTTATTTTAGGATGTTATTAGCGACATATTAAGTATGATGCAATTTTAGGATGTTATTGTACGGATTAAATGTTTATGCAATTTTAGGATGTTAAGTATTATGTTTATTTAGTTTGTTTGTGTTGCGGAAAACTGGAAAGTTGGCAGATTTGTATATAACCGGAAATATTGAAAATGCAGCAAAAAAAAAGATTTTTAGCGGCAACATGGGTCGCCGCTATTGGTATAGACGTTTAGCGAAGACCTATTACCAGCGACACGTGTCGCCGCTATTGATATACACCAATAGCGGCGACACGAAGCAATAGCGGTGACAAGAGGCCCTTTAGTAGCGACATGTCGCCGCTATTACCTATAGCGGCGCAATCAGCCTTTTTAGCGCAACATCTGTCGCCGTTATTGCCCCGTTTTCTTATAGTGCATGTACTCTATTTAACCATAACATAAACGAAGCTAACAACTCTAGGATCGAGTACGGTAATAATTAGTTGCATTTTGCTTAACTTTTGCTGTATTCAATAGTTGAGTTTTTATTGAATCGTGACATCGGGTCCGTATTTGTTTCTTTTATTTGATTGCCTTAACGTCATACATATATTATTACACAGCATGTACCCTAGTCAATAAAAAAACATATATTATTTCCATTTAAGTAATCATATACTTAAAAACATCGAGTTAACAAATAGCAATCCAACTTGATTGAAAACAACTAATTGAATTTAAACATTTGAACAAGTGATAATTGGTTGTGCTCCAAGTTAATCATAGCATCAAGATTAGTTATACATGTCTATGCATTCGATTAAAGATTGCTATCATAAATAAGTCTATCAACTAAGTAACCAGATTTTTGGCTAGATTCGTGGTTGGAGCCGGAGCCACTGAGGGTTAAGTACCCTCGTCTTTTTACTCTTGAAAAAAATAAAAGAATTGTGGTTTCCGGGCGTATTTATATTGTGGGGAATACTCGGGAGATCTCTTGGAACTGGAATTGACTTCCTTCTTCGGCCGACGAGTTGGTAGACAAACAAACTTTGGAAACAGCTATGATGAATGTTTCTTTGTCCGAGTGTCAGGATGGTTGGGAGTGGGACGATGGTAGGGCTGGGAATTTCGAAGTGTCCTCGGTTAAAAGATGGATGCGTGGATCGACGAATGGGGTAGATCGGTCTGGCTTTACGTGGAGTAAGTGGGTGCCAAATAAGTGCAACATTTTCATGTGGCGGGCGTTTTTGGATCGGCTTCCTACTAGGATGGCGTTATCAAGACGAAATATTATGGTCGATAATCTTTTTTGTGTATGGTGCGAGACCAGTGATGAATCAATAGAATACGTTCTCACAGGTTGTCGGGTTTCAGCTGGAATTTGGAATGCTATTATTAATTGGTGCAGGATACCAGGTATGTTCGTCTTCCATGTTAAGGATTTAGTGGAGTTTCACGAGCACTGCGGTGTGTCTGGTATATACAAGACGGTTATTCATGGGATTATTATTATTGCATGCTGGAGGGTGGAAGGCGAGGAACGACAAAGTTTTTGCTATAAAGATACTAGTGTCGCAGAGATGGTAGCAGATATCAAGTCTTAATTTGGGTTTTTTGTGGTATAAGCATAGATTAAAACAAGGAGTGGTAGATTGGGATAGATGGATTAAATTTAATCTGATGCAATTAGATTATCTTTTGTGGTTCCGTCTTGATGATAGCTTGCCTTGTGTTGGTGGTTTAATAAAAGTTAATTTTCAAAAAAAAAAAACTAAGTAACCAGATCTGAAAGTAAAAGTATTAGCTTAATTGTTCTTTTATTCGTAACTAATTTCAGCTCTCATCGTGTTTTTCTGTGATTCATGCTTCCGATTTTTAGGCAGTTTAGTTTAACTTTAAGTCTTTAATGTAATTTAATCTTCAAGAAAATATTTGAATTAGTTTTATAATCAAGCAGGAGGAGCTATATTAATTGCATGCTTCGTTTTGGTTTGGATATGATAATTCATGATTGCAAAAGTCGCTAGAAACTCTCTAGTCAGAGTTGAGAGTAGATGGGAAGTACTCGGCCTAGGCGGAGAGTACTCAGGGAGTACTTGGCCTAGGCGGAGAGTAATCGGGGCTCGACAGCCTACCTTATAACGATTACTCGAGGAATACTCGGCCTCCGAGATCTTGTTTTACAATAGTACCCTAGTTATCAAGATTATTAAGGTTTTTTATTTATAGTGACGCTCATCGTTGTTCTTGTGAAAATCGGATTGGTAATATCTATATTCTTCATCAGGAACACTGTTTTGTTTGATCTAATCTGCCTATCTAGTTCTGGGGTCTTATATAAAGTGTGGATAATATAGTATAATACAAAGTGCAAATGGTACAAATCAAAGAACAGTATAGTGAACAGTTGTCATATATAACCAAGTTTTTTCTATGCATCTTATTAAATTATCAAATGATGTTATTACAATGTTTGACCAACAACGTCAAATGGTATATTGCCAACTATATATCATAGGTGTCCTTCATTCTTCTAAGAGATTCAAGAACAGACTGAGCAGTGCAATAAGCAATGGCTTGGACTGTGATCATTGGATTCACACCCAATGCCGTCGGGAAAACACTCGTGTCCGCAACATACAATCCTTCCACCTCCCATGTCTCCCCCGTCGGATTCACAGCCGACCCCTTTGCTTGGACACCCATTCGACAACTCCCCATTTGATGAGCTGAACATATTGGCGTCGATAAGTCTCTCAACGCTCTAGAGCTTTCCTCTCTTACAAAACACTCAAACTCATGATAACTCACATTCTTCACATTCAGTGTCTTCCCTTTGTTGTTATGTGTTCCAATTTCTTCTGCTCCAGCTGCTGCAAGTATTCTCAGTGATTTCTCCATCCCCCTCTTCAGATTCTCTTCATCAACGACGTCCATTTTGTAAGTAATCGACGTTTTCAAGTGTGTTTCACCAGAACCTTTATCTCTCGCCAATGCGAAAACGTGCGCTGTCCTCGAAAATTTCGACATTCGTGCCTTGAAATCGGAACCAGAAACCCATGGCATCAGTGCTGAAAACATACCTGGATGTAAATATATATTAATAATTAGAGGGTGTATGACTCATGCATTCAAAAATAAGAATTATACAACTAATAGGGTCGTTTAGGCTCCGAGCCTAGTAAAGCAAGATATGTGAGGCTTGGACTCGCGATCAAGCTCGTTTAAACGTACTCGGTAATCCACTCATAGGAAACCCAAAAACATTAACTACATCCCGAGAGATAGAGAGGCCCCAAACTCCAAAAACCTTTCATCATTTGTTATATGAAACTCGAGCTCATCTAAACTCAGCTCGATTAAGACTTTTAATGAACTGATGTCAAGTAGCGGAGCAGTTGTCCGACTCGTTTATACCATTACAGTAACACATTCATTATTTATAAAACTTCAAACCCAAGCATCAGTGCTAAAAACATACCTGGGTGCAATGCCGGTGTTTGTATAACGGCACCATATCCGGAGCCTTTGAAGTCTGCAACCACGGTGGACATAGCAGTCATTATGCCTCCCTTGTAGCTCTTTTTTTCGACTTCTGGCCAACTTTCAGACGGGAAATGACCCCATGCCATCACCACCGGATGTATATGCAAGTTCTTACCGATATTAGGGTTCTTCAAGCCGCTCTTTTTAAGCAGATGTGGGGTACACATTGCCCCACATGCTACGATGGTCACTTTTGATTCAACTAAACAAACTTCTTTTGTTCCGTCTTGGTGTATGAACTCAAAGAGGACCCCTTTCGCGGTGCTCCGATCTCTACCTTTCTTCCGATTATGAATAACCTCGACAGCCTCACACCCAGGTAAGATGGTACCGTTTCCGGATTCGATTAGGTCTACTAGCCATGTCTCCGATGTAGCTACATGAACCACAGTTAACCATTTGGCAGAAATTTGTTACGTTCGTTTATTAATAACATGTCTCTTTCGTTCGTTTATCCCGTGAACATTCATTCGTATACATTTAGTTATGCTCATTAGTTTATTTATTTTCTCTAAGTACATTCGTTTATATATTCATTAAAATTTTTTAGACCCATGAGTCTAGTTTTATTATTTTTTAGGCAAACAGATTGATATCCATGTTTACTTTTGGTTGGTGCTTGCTCAATTTATATTGGGTTGCCATTTGCTTACGTTAGCGAACCATTTGCTTACGTTAGCGAACCGTTTATTTATATTGTTAACAAAAGAACATAAATGAAAATGAACACTTTTTCTCTTAAAAACGAACACGAACAAGAAAACCTCGATGGTATAATTGTTCGCGACCGATTGCTTGTTCGGAAAGTTAAACGAACGAAAACAAAAAAAGCCTCATTTTATTCTGTTCGTTTACACCCTAGATGTACCTTTCTTTCTTCCATCTTTGCAACCAAGGCAGCACCACCCACAATAGTGATCTGGAGATGAGTTTCTTGGAATGTTATCAACAGGATAACCTAATTCCTCACACCCTTTTCTTAAAACCATGTTATTGAACCCTTCATCTTTCACTTCAGATTGCACACCCATTCTCTCACAAACAACATTCAAAGCTTCTACATATAATTTACTCTTAAACAACTCTAGATCATAACACTCAGACCATTCGTTCCGCACATGAACCGGTGTCTTGATCGAAGCCGACCAGTTTATAGCCGACCCACCACCCACAGTCGAACCAGCGAGTATCATTGCCTCCATGTTACTTGTTGCTAACAACCCTTTTCCAAGGTACATATCATCCAAGGATGGACCTTCAAGAAGAGAAAGATTACTTCTTGCACGATAGTTTCCTTTTTCGAGTACGAGAACCCGATAGCCAGATTTAGCTAGCACCCCTGCAACCACGCTGCCACCCGAGCCCGAGCCAACTACTACTGCATCACATTTTATGACCATTGACGGAGCTATAGGGTTCTTGAAATGTGTGGTTGGATAACGTGGAATAGAGATGGATAATCTTGATCTTTGTAGCGCTTCTGCTATGATGTTGTGGGGTTTGTTGAGGTGGACAATGCCTTTGTAAAGTGGCCCAAAAAAAGTTTCTGTGTTTATAGAATGCTGAAGTTGTTTAGTGAAATCAGGGTCAGGTCCGCAATAGTCCATGGCTTTCCAACATGGGTTTTCGTTCTTCTCATTTACCTGCAAAGTAACATGGAAACATGATATTCAATCTGAAAGTGATATTAGTTCTTGTATTTTTCCTTGAACTATCCGATTGAATTTTTATATTTACAAACATGATATTCAATCTAAAAGTGATCTCAACATGTTTCAAAGAGATAATCATGCCCCTACGAATTACAAATCCTTGTGTAACATAAAGCATCAACCGTCGAAATTAAAATAAGGCCAGTTCGTTCCATCCATCTTCTTCGTACTCATTAGAGTCATCCCCAAAAATCTTGAGTATTCGGGGGTTTTGGCCGAGTAGAAAAAATGGGGCCCTAAAATGCGTCGCTAAAATGAGCTGCCTTCGCCGGTTTTATTTAAATGGGTTTAGTAATGTAGTTTAAAAGAACACTGGGCTAATGAGTTTAGTTGGTTAATGGGTGTTATTGTTTAATGGGCCTAAATTAATTCAAAAGTTAATGGCTTTACCAAACAAGTTGCCTTTTAAAAAAATTAATTAGAGTCTTCTATCTAAAACAAACCATATATATAAATTATATAAATTTTTTTACAACTCTACACCCCTCCCCCCTCGAAGAGTGGGCTTGGGCGGTAGCTCACTTTCACCCTCCCCTGGTGCCCTCGACCACAAAATCTTCATTCGGTCCACCAGTCGATCTAGGATGTAGGATGGTGCCAATGTGATGGTTGATTAACGTGACATCAGTCGCTCTAGTATGCCCGACTCAGTATTCATCAAGGAAATGGAAACCAATGCGAAGACTACGATTGTAGTTAGTAATTGTTTCCGATGTCTCTCAATCATGACCGAGACGCCAAAATGCAAAAGTATAAAGTGATGAATAAATGGTAAGATAGATGGATACATATATACCCCTAGAGAGATGGTGGATTTGATGGGGAATTGGAATGAGAAAAAGAAAGCAAAAGATTCTCACCATTTTTACCCATGAATATAAAATCTGTCGATCAAGGTTTTAGAAGATTTGCTTCATGCTATTATCTCGAAAGAAAACTGCATGTGGGTTAAGAAGACTTGAAGTTGAGAAGGGAAATGAGTTGGGGGAGCAGTATAGCCTTGCCAAGTTATTTGGAAAGTAAGGAACGAAAACATCTTCGGTGAGAAACGAATAAACTTAGAAGCAATCTTCGGGGAGATTCAAGCAATATCCTTCATGTGGGTAAAATTTAGGGCGAAACAGATAAATATAGAATGCGGAAAATGGGTGAGGTTTGAATTGGAGAGATAATTAATCAATGTACTATTTTCGATAGTTAGTTTAATTTCTTCTCTCTTTTTTGTATGTAATCCTATTTTTTTCTAGGCGATGATGTAAAGGTGGTTGGCTTAGTAGCTTACTAACCATTGTATTGTCCGAAAGTTTGGTGATAAACAAAATGTTGTTGTTTGCCGTTAAAAAAAATCATAATGTAAAGGCGGTTGGCTTAGTAGCTTACTAACCATTGTATTGTCCGAAAGTTTAGTGATGAATAAAGTGTTGTTGTTTGACGTTCAAAAAAATCATAGCCTCATTAAATCCAATTAACTATAAACCCCACATATTTATATATAAACAAGTTAAATGCATGGTTGGTCCCTGTGGTTTGCAGATTTTATATGGCTGGTTCTCAACTTTTAATAAGTATAGAGTTGTTCCAATGGTTGTAAAAATGTAACATGTTGTATGAAATTATTTACTTACCCTTAAAGTGCATTATTAAATCCATGTGGGCCCCACTCCAACCCCCTAACTTCTAAAATAAACCTGCAACACCCCACCCAACCCCTTATTTCTCTTTCCGCAAGGCACACCATACGACCATCACCACAACATCCTACCTCCGGCTTAAACCAAGCCACCACCACATAATTCCGGCTCAACCTGCCGACCCCAAGCCGTTGATCTCAAATGAAAACCCCAAAATTACCACCTCCATCCGACTCAAACCACCTAAACCGCATACCATCAATCTCAAATTAAGACCCCAGTATTTGAAATCACAACCATTGTAGGCCGTTTAGGCTGTGGGGTCGGGTGGTGATGCATTGTAGCTTTGATGCCAGCAACGTAGAGCGGGTTATGTTCTAAGGTTCTGGTCGGCAGCAGGGGAAGGTGGACGACGATGGTTGCGTGTGGTACAGAGGAGGTGGTAGTGTTTTGGGTAGGGGGTGGTCTGGGCAGAATGGTGGTGGTGGTGGTTTGGGTAAGCAGTGGTTGTGGTGGGGGAGGGAGGGAGAGAGAGAGAGAGGTAATGGTAGAGGAAAAGTTGTAGGTGAGGGGGAAAGATGGAAGAAAATGGTGGGTATTTGTGTAATTAATTAATATATTTACTTTTGGGTAAATTACACTTTTCGCCCTTTATGTATGTATTAGATTGCAATGTATAACCCTTAAGTTTAATAATTACAGTCACAATCCTTTATTTATAAAACTCATTACACCCTAGGTCCTTTGGCCCTAACATGGTTAAAAATATTCACTTAAGTATGACATGTGCTTTACATATGAGGGTAAATTGGTAATTTTACTCGTTTAATAAAATTTATCTTAATATATATACCCCATCTCTCTATATCTCTAAGTTGTTTCTCTCTCTACACTCTCCCATTCTTTCTCTCTCGTTCAAGAACCACTGACAACCGTCGACCTACCACCGTCCATCCACCGTCACGGCTGCCAATGACCACCATCCATCCACCATTACAACCATGGACAACCTAGCTCTATTCGTCTCAACAGCTTCTTTGAGATTGTTCAATTTTGTTTAATGTTGAGCCCAAATAGATTAAAGCTTGGTTCATGAATAGAAGGTAGAACAAGTCTTTGTTGTTTCTGATTCATGTTGATAGTAGTTCTATTCTTGATTTCCTGTTGTTTTATCAAGACGCTTAAATGAGTGTGTAAATATTCTTTTCTTTAAATATATTGCTTTTGAATGTCTTGGAATGCATAATGTTCTGTGATTTTTTTTTTTTTTTGAGAAATGGAGAATTGGGGGGCTGTTGATAATCACCACCAATACTTTATTGATTTTGGGGGGGGGGGGGGGGGGGGGGGGAGGGATTGAAATTGAGTAGGGGTGTGCACGGTTCGGTTCGGTTTTTGGGTAAAACCAAAACCGTAACCGAAAGTTTGGTTTTTGGTTTTTAAAAACCGTTCGGTTTCGGTTATTTCGGTTTTAGCAACGGTTCGGTTCGGTTTTTTTGGTTTTTGAAACAAATTATCTAAGATTCAAAACTTCAAAGTATAATTCAAAGATTAAGAATCTTTCTTAAATGTTTACATTTAAGTTAATATATTTAGTCTTTTAAATTAATATTATTCACATAAACCTAACCTTCTGATCTATTTTAATGTTTCTCCAAAGTTTTTGTTAAAATGTTTTCACTTATAATACTTTGAAAACCATTTAATTTTTATATTAAACTTTGTTAGTTCTTGTAAACAACAGAAAATTTTAATGATAAATAAACATGGTAATGTTCTTATTATAAATATTTAACAAACAAGAATAAAATTCATAATTCTTAGTAGCATCGGTAAACACTTAAACAACTTAAACATAAAAATATATAGATTTGGTATACTATTAAAACTTATCGGTTTAGTTCGGTTATTTTCAGTTATTGAAAATGATTATCCGAAAACCGAACCGAAATTTTCAGTTATTAAAAATCCGAAAACCAACCGTCGGTTTTTTGTTTCGGTTCGGTTTTTTCGGTCTGGATTTTTTGGTTATTTCGGTTACGGTTCAGTTATTCGGTTTTCTGCTCAACCCTAGAATTGGGGGATTGTGTTATGATGAAGAAGACTGGGACAAAAGGGGGAAAACGTGGTGGTTAGGTCAAGCATAGTGGTGGGAGTAGTGCGGGGTCGTCGGAAAAGATACAGGAGAACGGAAATTGTGTTGATGGTGATTAGTAGATGAGAGAGAGAGAGGAGGGGGTATTTATATTTGTTTTTACAAGTTTTTAAATGTTAATTAATTTCTTTTAATAAGTTAGGTATAAAGACTAAATTACCCTTATGTGACTAGACTTCACTGAATATTTTAATCAGGTTAGAGCCAAAGGACCTAGAGTGTAATGGGTTTTACAAATAAAGGATTGTGACTGTAATTATTGAAGTTAAAGGCTATCCATTGCAATTCGATACAAACATAAAGGACGAAAAATATAACTTACCCTTTACTTTTTTTTTCTTAAATACGAGGTGTAGTTTGGTAATTTTACATTAACTTAACCAGAGTATTTAAGACTTTAGCTAGTAAGCAACTGTATAAAGCAATTGTATAATTATTAAAAGTAGAGGATCAAATGTGTAAAATCTACAAAACATAGAGACCATCCATGCATTTAACTCTATATATACGGATTTTATGATTCACTAAAATTAAGGTCAAGATTACCATTCGTGTTTGGTCTTAATAGAGATACTTCTTCAGTATTTTTGTTAAATAAATAATCACATTCCGTTTCGTATTAACTTTTTTTTTTGAACGACAAATTTGGATTACTGACGGACAATTGGGGTATCATCGTGCCACCAGCGGAACCACACGATCATATCCATCCCCATTAGGCATAATGTCTATACACCAATTCGGTAGAAAACCCAATAAATATGGGAAAAACCCCACTTGTTAGAATCGAATACAGTACATGTTGGTCCCTAAGTCTTATTACATTTTTAAGATGTCACTAGACTATAAACGCATGGAAAGAAATATTATCTGAAAATATAAGAGCTCAATAAATGAACCAATCCTGATAGTTCATTTAGAATTGGCACATTTTTGAAAAAGCTGTCATGAAGTAAGCTGCAGGTATGAATGTATAATACAGATAATACATTAATTTCTTCAGATAATTCAAGGCAAGGTAGCCCAACTTTGATCAAGAAAATCGTGCCCACTAACGGTTATATGTATAATATACGAATTTATAATACATAACACACTCATGTATTTTGCGTTTTAATTAATATATAGGTAATCTAGCAGTTTAATTAAACGGATTAATTTGGCTAACCCGAACAACGAAACGAGTTAAATAGATAAAGCCACACATGGCTATTTTATTAAGCAGGTTAGAAAATGTTAGATTTTACATCATAAACTCGCGCGTTACAGCGAGATATTGAATATGGATGTTTTATATATCAGATGCGAAAATGTTTTATTTTATGCAAAAAGAAATCATTTTCATTGTGTTTTACCCGTCTATAACGTCACACTAAAGCACTTTACCCCATACTCTTTTTTTTACTTTAATTTACGAAAATCATGAAAAAAAGCATATGCTTGAGTCGATTAAAAAGTACGCAAGTTCTAGAAGGAAAATAACAATGAACATGGTAATCGCATTCAAGAAGGAAACAACAAAAATTATGATGGATTGAAATTTTTTTTAACGGCAAATTTCTTTTACTTCCGCCATATGTGGGAGTTGAACCCAAGACCTCTCTCCTAAAGGTGTTTAAAGACATTGCATTTGACAATTGACCACCACCCCATTAGCATGATGGATTGAACAGAATCGAGAATTATTACCTTTAATGTTGATCGGAACCCTTGGTCTTGATTTACGGATGACGATTAGAGGAGTAAAAAAAAGGATTCTGGGCTAGTAAAGAATGTGGCGTTTCGTATCGGTGAAAGTGGTTCTAATAATGATGTCGCATTTATCCGTAAATTTAGTTGCATGTGACATGAATGTGTAAGCTACTTTCAATAAATTTGGGTTATAACCCTTTTGGTTTCAGTTGATTTTGATTATCTAACAAAATAACATTTTTCTTTATTTATAAAAGAAAACGTAGATAATTCCTCCTAATCTACCATCGTGATTCACGAAATAAAAGTCACGCGGTATTTACCGATTGGAGTTCAAATAATGCCTGTAATCAAAGAAGTTTCCAGTTGGAGAAATGCGTTAAAACAGTGTGTATATATCGTCGATTTCCTCTCGTTTGAAAGGCACCATAATATTCCCCTTTCAGTTTCACTACGTTATCTATGTCTGACCCGACCGGCACTTGAGTTTACCCGGATGATGATCGGGCTTTGATTAGCTTGAATAAATATAACTTTATATATTAAGTAATAAAAAAGTTACATTTTTAAAAACGTGTATTGCATCAGTTGAATAAACACGTGCATTACACGGGTTAATTAAATATAATATAATCGGTTAACACATATGGTCGTTAAGATATTTTTTTGAAAAAAATGAACTTTGATGTATTATAACATTTTAATTTCTTTATTTATTTATTTATTATTAGGTTAGAAACTTACTTATTATGCATGGTTAATTAAAATTTAAATTAAATAGTTATTAATAAGGGAAAAAGTAATAGAAAAAAGTTAAAAAGAAAAAAATGTTAATTTTTTAAATTTTCATGTATGTTGTTATAGTTTTGCTTTCATATTTGATTAGGTTTGTATAGTAGTAGCAAGAGGAACCAACAACAAATATTTTTTGTTCCTTTAAGCTACTGTGATTCATTGGAATTTGGAAATAAGTCTTAATTGAGTGCAGTTCCTCATCAATTTCATTACTTGTCGGTTATTAGATAGTAATTAAAGATAAAAATTATAAACTTTATATAAACAATTAAAACTATCTTTATCTTTATAAATAATAAAAACGTTAATATTTTTTTTAATTTTATTAATTAATATATGGTTATCAGTTATCCTTATTCTTGTCATCAAAATATTTTAATTTTAATAATTAATATATGGTTATCACTTATCTTTATCATCAAATCAAACGGCGTTCCTTAAAGGC
>JARYGA010016471.1:0-32000 GCA_030545235.1 Helianthus tuberosus | reverse complement strand
TATGTTTGATGTTTATGCATGAATGATTCGTGTTGATTAGGAAGTGGAATTTGATGAATTGTGTATGAGATTAGGAGATTGTGCATGAACTAGTTGTACTTTATGTTTAGAAGGTAGTACATACACCAAAGGCATGATGATATTATGAAGAACTTAAGTTTAGATCACTAGTAAGTGATTAATAATGTAGTTGTGAAGTGGGTTTTAGATAATGTGATGTAAATTGATGATTTACTTATGTTAATGATGTTTAGAATCAAACATGTGTGTGAATGTTTAAAGAAATCGGATAAGAAATGATAGATTAGCATGTTATAAGGTTGAGGGATAAATTCCACATAAGATCCGTGTAATGAAAAGGTTGTGATGAATGATGAATAAGCTAACTATCTTGAAAATGATATATGATAGTTGATGCTTGGTAAGCGACATGGAAGCTTGGGAAAGAAGCGAGTCAAATGGAACTTATGTGCACGGGAAGCGTACTCGGATGCAAGGTAAGTAAAGCTTACACCCTTTTTGTAGAATATTTATTCATCGTATAGATTAAGAGCATGATAACCTAATATATCAAGAATGATGTTTCGACAAGTTTGACACGGGTCGGAACATGTGACCATGTCAAGAAACTAAGTTTGAGGGTTAAAAAGGGTAAAAAGGGTATTACGGTAACTTTGACTATGAGTTAATGAAGAAATAAGTTACAAGGGAGGAATAATGAATAATTACAACCCCATAAGGATGAAATTGTCTTTTAAGACCAATTCGGACAATGGTGAAGATATCACCATTTGGCAATGGCGACTAATGATTGTTTTGTTAAGTACTATGTATTCACAGGATGAATGGCGAAAGGATTTGCATTGTTATTAATTAGCAATTAAACGGATAAGCATTATAACGGGTCATAGCTTTGACCCGATCCAGGTAAGTGTGATTAGAGTCATGGTTAAGCTGTAGGAATTGTTTAAAAATGGATGGAGTCCTTTGTTGCAAAGGATAGTCCTTTGTTGCAAAGGGTGAAACAAAGTTGACCAATACGCCCTCGATGGGTATATCGGGCAAACAATCTTCGAAATTGTTTAGAAATACGTTATTTGATAAGTGAAACGTTTTAGACAAGTGTGAAATTGAGAAGTATGGTTTTTGTTAGTCATAGACCTTAAAATGCGCAAATACCCTTAATGGGTCAAAATAAGCTTTTGAGCGAAAATAGGTTAAGAGGATGCAAGGCATCCAAGGATTTAATCTTTATGATAGGTAATATTGAAATCATAAGGTTTCCAGAAAATTGGGTCAAATAAGCAAGTTATGTTGGTAAATGCATAAACGGGTCAAAACTTGTAAAAAGGTAATGAGCCGAGAGCTTAAAGGAATATTTTCCATAAACCGTATATTGGATTTCTAGTTCATAGGGTAGAATGCGAATTTACAAGCATGTAGGAAGAAACGGGAGGTTAAACGGGTAAACGATTTAAAAGTTACGCAAGTTTTTGCGTAAACGGACCAAACAAAGATACAGGTGCCGTAAATTACGCCCCAGGCCGGAATTTACGGCCTCCCCTGCATCAGCATCATGTTTGAGGCCGTAAACAGCAGGCAGGCCGTATTTTAGGCCGTATTTTGGGCCGTATTTTACTGGGTAGGCCGTATTTTACTGGGTAGGCCGTAATTTACGTCCCCTGGGGGTTTGGATGGTTTCCCTTTATAAGATTTTGACCGAATGTATTATACATGCGAATGGATGGATCTTGTTTGTAAGTAAGTCTATTATCGGATGGTCATATGCATGACTAGGGGGTGTGTTAATTAAGTTAAGAGAATAGGATAGTATGTAAGTATGAATAATTGGAGTCATGGTGAGTTTAAGTACCTTGTAATTAATGTACGGATATATAAGAGGTATGTAAGGTATTGGACGTGTATGTGGTATTGTATGTGCGTAAGTAGATATGTATTTATGTATATGTGATGATGCGTATGAGTGTATGTATGTAGATGTGTAAGTATGCATGTAAGAATAGGTGTATGTCTGTAAGAATGTACGATTAATACATTGTTAATAACATGCTTGGTGAATGAAGTGTATCGCAGGAATAGTAAAGGAGTTTCACCGTAGATTGTATGACCAAATGGAAAGCCGGAACGTAAAGAGTTATTGGAACGAATAGTAAATATGAAGAAATCTTGTATGTTATGATGCGTACTAATGTTATGACTTATATGATGAACGCAGGTAGAGCGAAACATGAGGATCATCAAGGGATAGGGATCAAGGACCGAGTCATGTGAAGGATTGTACGGGGTTGTCTGAAAATGTAATTTGTAATACACATGTTATGATTTATTCTATAATTGAGTTAGTTTACGTATTCGTTATAAAAGAGTTGTTTTAAAAATGAACTTTCAAGTGAGACTTAAGGGTTATAATGAAAGAAATTTTATGGTTCGATTTTTCCGCTGCGACTTTTTGTCAAATACGAATTAGGGTCTTACAAGTTGGTATCAGAGCCCTGGTTTGAGGGAAATCAAGTATGATTAGGTAAATACTTGAACTCGAACCTGTGTGCTCTTGTGATAAGGACCCGTACAATCCAAGACTCGATCAAGATCTAAGGGTAGAAGCCAAGGTAAGTATATGCTTAAGTATGCATTTGAGGATAACTAACAGTATGTTATGTGTAAGGTCAGCATGATTGCTGGGAAGGGATGATCTGTAAATGCGGTCTAGCGCCGGCACCAAGGTATGTAATATGACATATTGACTGAGGTACGTAGATTTAGCTTATGGGTGCATGAAATGGTATATAATTAAGCAAGTGAAAGAAAATTTTTAATGAAATATAATAATGGTATGGTAAGGAAGTTTTAGAAGTGTACACGTGCCGAAACTTAATTCTGCGGACATAAGGTGGTGATTACACGAAGACACGAAACTAGTATGTGGATTGTGTACCCGGCCAGTACACAAGAAACATGTGACGTTCGTGAGACCGTGATAGTTGTCACAGGTATGTCCGTTAGAATTAGGTAGCTGGTGGGCGTGTGGGTGAGATGAGTAATAAGACTCTCGGGAGATTGAGAGTACTATGTAAGAATGAAGAGTGTGAATGATAAGAATGAAGAATGTTGAATCTGTAAGACGGTACGGATCAACAATGTATGAATGCAATGCTTGAATCCGCGAGACGGACTCAAAGAATGAAAGATGTGAATGCAATGCTTGAATCCGCAAGACGGATTCAAGGAATGAAATGTATGAATGCAATGCTTGAATCCGCGAGACGGACTCAAAGAATGAAAGATGTGAATGCAATGCTTGAATCCGCAAGACGGATTCAAGAAATGAAATGTATGAATGCGAAAATTTGGATCTGCGAGACGGATTCAAGGAATGAAGGATATGAATGCAATATTTGAATCCGCGAGACGGATTCAAACATAAAAGCAATTAAGTGTACAAATGATAAGTATGAATCCGCGAGACGGATTTAAGGACGAAAGAATGACCATAAATGATATGCGAACTTAAAATTTGAGTCAAGAAAAGAAAATTTTGATTAAGCCACATATTAGACACGTTGTTAATTGACTCGTGTGAGTCGGAATGAATGACGGGATACAACCCGAACGATAACTTAAGTATGGCCGGGAAGGGGAAGTTTTGCAAAAAGGTTAATGAAATAATTTTAAGAATAAAAGAATTAGGAGCATTTAAAACCCCAAATAAAATAAGTATGCAGAAAAAGTAATAATGACGAGTATCGATGGAAAGTGCTAATTTTGATGTTGGGCTTGTTGGCCATGTTCATTTGAACAAGGCATGGTTGAAAGGATGCGCATAGGCGGGTGCTCAACAAATCAATGGAAGAAATCAATGAAAGTATTACATGAACCCATGAAGAAACGGGCCGACTCGGGCCACAAACCGTTGGCATACACGACGAAGTCAAGGTTAGTAAGATGTTTAGCTTGTGATTATGAGTAAGTATTGATATAAATAAATGATTATAGTATGCCTATGATGATATGTTGACCTCTCGTATAAACATTAAGATAATTAGAAGTAACATTAGTAATGGGATGCTAAGGATGTCTCAAAGCGAATAAAATGAAAGATTGTACATGATGTATGAGTAGAATGAAATAAATCGATTTATTTCGATATATGAAGGTAATATGCTTAAATAGGAAGCTAGAGACAAGCCGTAAACTTAAAATCAATACGAGTAAGGATTGTATACTTTTGGATTAAGTTCAATGAATGAAATGCTAGGGATGATAAGTGCTAGAAACTAGCAATATGAAATGAAGGAAACTAATAAGAGCTCTGGAATAGAGTCTTACATAAGTATTGTGAATGAACAACTTGAAAGGGGTAAGAGTAGAATTGGTTTGATTCGAATAAGGAAGGTTTCGGGGACGAAACCTCATTTAAGGGGGGTAGACTTGTAACGCCCCAAAACTCGAATTATTAAAATTGTTAGTAAGACCCCATGTCTAATAAAATAGAATGTAATAACTAGGTTATTATACCTAGTCAAATGTTTAGCAAAACAAGCAAAGGTATAAACTTGAGGGACCAAAGATGGACAAGGGGAGAGTTATGTTTTAAATTAATAAAAACACACACAAACACACACATCTCGTGTGTGTTCTGGAATGATCAGAAGGGGCTCCATAGGAGCCAAGCCCTAATTCTTCAAAAGCTTCAAATCAAGGGATGATTCAAGGCTCAAATTCGCAAATAAACATGGAATAATGATCACCATCACAAGGGGATCGTAAGGTATGTCTTAGAAGTTAGATTGGTGATCTTTCACGAAGTGGGTTTTGATGTAAATCGCGAATTTGTATGAAATTGAGAATGGGTGTGTGTTAGAATCATCATATTGGACATGGGTTATGCATGATTTAGGTTAATTTGATGTTTTTGGATGAAACCCATTTGTTATGATGAAGATGATGACATGGGTGAATCATCCATGTCCAATTTTGCTTAATATTGATGTATTTTGATTTGCTTGATGGGTTCTTGTTAGAAGAATTAAAAGAAATGTAATACTAGTATGTTTGATGTTTATGCATGAATGATTCGTGTTGATTAGGAAGTGGAATTTGATGAATTGTGTATGAGATTAGGAGATTGTGCATGAACTAGTTGTACTTTATGTTTAGAAGGTAGTACATACACCAAAGGCATGATGATATTATGAAGAACTTAAGTTTAGATCACTAGTAAGTGATTAATAATGTAGTTGTGAAGTGGGTTTTAGATAATGTGATGTAAATTGATGATTTACTTATGTTAATGATGTTTAGAATCAAACATGTGTGTGAATGTTTGTCACACCCCAAATTCCACGTGTCACTAGTGGGCCCGGTGGGGAGTATCGTGACGTAGTTGATGTCATCATAGTCAAACAACACAATATATAAATGCACAGCGGAAGCAAAAGACAATTATTTTACAAATCGATATAAAGTGATATCAAGTATTACAAACTGAATGTATAGGATCCACAGGCGGATCGACAAAAAGGAAACAATTGTTCATCAGACTTTAATGCATCCAAGCTTGCGAGACTTATTGTGAATACTAGAAGACAGCCAGCCTATTACGTGTAGTACCTGCACTTAACCTTTTGGAAAAATACGTCAGTTTTCACTGGTAAATACAATTCGACTGACTCATTTTGAAAAGAGTTCGAAAATTGATTTGAGTGCAAACGGCACAAAATATCTTGACACAGTGATTAAAATGCACAGAGGCAAAATTAATCTTTTATAACTTGGGATAATTATTTAACTATAATCTTGTGAACGAATTACATGTTACTTGCGTTCAGTGGCCCGGATCTAGTCCGGGCTAAAGATCAATGGACCCACCACATTAAAGAGTTATACACGGAAAGGTATACGCCTACACGCCGTGCTCAGGTCGTGGCCATCTCGTAAGATGATGCCAAGGATATCCGGGACATGGTCAATTAACCCCCCAAAGGCCTTAAGTGAACAAGACTGTTTAAACAGGCCGATTAAATTATTCAACTATCCACGTAACGGTGGAGGATTTAATGCCCGATCAAGCGGTATTTTATATACCGTAACCCAAGCCCGTATAGGGAAAATAAGCCAAAGAGTATTTACCTGCGTATAGTATCAATCACAATCAAGAAAATGCAAGTATCTTTTACTGGTGCTCCTAATCTGGAACAAAGGTTTATAATAACCTATTAGATTTCTAACGGGTCTTTATTTAAGCCTAAGCCTAGACCGGTTAGTTTTAATGACGATACGGTTCACACACGATTAAGCGAAGACCGGATAAAATGTGAATTTGACCCGACAAGTTTGAAGACTTGTATAATATGGGTTTACTAGACACATTCTGGATTTTGAGACAAAAATGATAATGTTTGACCCGTTTCGGTCAATTTATGCAAACTAGCCACATAAACCGAACCGAACGCGAAAAGTGCATTACGGGCGACCATGAGAGTCATATGCAAGTTCCCTGAGGTAAATATGCTCTAAATATGTTATAATATCAGTAAGGTATTTTCTATTTTTGCCCGGAACGGATTTAAAATCAATTTACGCCTCATAAGGGCATTTTGGTCATTTAAGAGGTTGTAAAAAAGTTTATTCATAAATCTGAGTTATGGGTCTGATTTATACAGAAAATATACCTAACTTATTGTGTTATAACAGTATGATATGACCCGTTTGTAAAACTTATCATTTAAAATCAAACTATGCACCTTAGGGGCATTTTGGTAATTTCACAAGGGCTTAAAGTGCCAAAACTGGAAATCTGAGTTTATAAAGTTGTACTTACTGTTTTTATATGAAAATATGTTAATTACATCAGTAGGTATAATTCTTATATGCTTGATATGGTTATAGTATATACTATGCGTTAAAAATGCCTAAAAAGGCGATTTAGAGCCGTTTCTGGGTTTGTAAAAGAAAGCTGAGAATTTTATGCTTCCAGAAGGCTCAACATACTTTATTTAATAAATAAAATCAGTAGGAAGTGGTTTGGGGTCAATCGGATTTATAAAACTCGTTTTATGGCCAAAAAGGTCAAAACCGGCATTAACCGAATCAACTTAGCGACCTATGAAACGATCAGCCAAAAATTAAATAAAATCATCAAAAACCCCAAAATATTATATAACATCAGTGGGTAAAAAGTTTTATACCAAAAAGTGGCCTTAAATAGGTTATACGCTAAAAGCGCCGTTTATGTACATAAAGATATAGTTTTTACGATATCGGCCATAACTCAAAATCTGGACCACCAACTGATCTCAAATTTTCGGTGCAAGTTTATAAATTAGTAATAAAGATTTCTACTCTTTCACTTTTCCAAAAATCACGTTTTATATCAAAAAGGGCAAAATAGTCAACTTTAAGCATAGCTCGGAAACATGCATACGAATCGGTTAAGCATAGACTCAAGTTATAAAAATTCAGAGAGTTAAACTAAAATAAAAATGGTCAAAAATAAACTCTAATACAGATCTCAAACATGCATGCACGGATCCGAATCGAGAGTCAACGAAAAAGTCGTTTTATGAGACTTTCGGTTCCAATCCGGGTTTATACCAAAGATTGTCGAGTTGATCATGGTAAAACATATTCTTATATTCATTATAAAGTTATTTTTTGATGATCAAACTGATTGCATGTCATCTACATTATCATTTATGCTATATTTCGCAAAAACACTTCCTGTTGACTTTTTAAGAGCAACTTTGACTCGACAAATAGCATGCTTAGAGTGGGAATCAGAGAATACCCTTTTGAGGGTTTGTTTCCCACATAAATACCAACATATCAGTGGTTTCAATTTGAGAAATGACAGAGCCAAATTTGTTTAATCGAAAAGTCAAACTATATGAACAACGGTTTGACTTTTATCTAATAATCTATGCTAGAACGGATTAGAGATGGTTATGAATGCTTACAAAGATCCTAATGAAGCCTAGATAGGACTTGGAAGTAGCCTTGTCGATCAGAATGCTCCTGGAGTTGTCTTGTGAGTTCTTGCAAGTTTGAATGTGTTCTTGTTTCTAACACAAGTGCCCCCAAATGAGGAATTGATCTGAATTTAAGAGTGTTTCAGATGTTGTAAGGAGTCTACAGGTGACCCAACATGCATGGCATTCGATTGGTGCAAAAAAGGAGGTGTTGCTAGCTGTTAAGCACTCATGAAACCGACTTAAAAACACAAATTCGCGAATTTCTGCAGCTGGGCAGAACCTTACAGACCTCAAGGTTAATGAGGTTGAGGTCCGTAAGCTAACCATCAACTTTCATAATTTGCACTTTTGGTCCCTGCACTTTGGTTACGTGGTTTTGGCCCTTTATCTTGACTCGTAAACTCCCAAACTTGGTTTTTAAGAACCTTGGGACATTTACCAACATGGTAATGTCCTCGGATAACTTTGCGCTCACCCGAAAAGCCATGAAATTTGACGTTGACGGTTTTAACCCCTCAAGTACGATTTTGGCCATAACTTTCTCATACGATAACAAAACTTCATGAAATTTTTACCACATATTCTAGTGAGTATATTCTAGCATTACAAAGCTTCGGGGCTGCCAAAAGTTCACTCAGAGGTATAAATTCAACATGTTGACACTTTTAGTCCCTATAGTTTGTAATTCCTCACTTTCGTGCATTTTCCGCTTCGTATGATCCATGATCCATCCGTTTAAGGTTATAAACATTATGTAGGGTTATTATAGAGTCTATTTATCCATTGTTGACACTTTGGACCCTTACGTCCACACAGTTTCACTGTTTGTCAACTTTAGTCCCTCTAAAGTTTGTTTTCACATATTCAAAGTCCATGACACGTGTCACCACATTATTGGACGTAAATTTTCGAGGTGTTACATCCTCACCCCCTTAGAATAAATCTCGACCCCGAGATTTACTGAAACAAATGAGGGTATTTCTCTTTCATTGTGGATTCAACTTCCCACGTGTATTCGGGACCTCTACGGGCATTCCATTTGACCTTTACAAAAGGTATATGCTTTCTTCGAAGCTTCCTTACTTGTCGATCTTCAATCGACACAGGTTTTTCCACAAATCTTAAGCTCTCATCTATATGCACATCTGTATGTGGCATGACATGTGATTCGTCAGCGGAACACTTCTTCAGATTGCAGATGTGGAACACATTGTGAATTCCACTGAGCTCTTCCGGTAAGTTCAACTTATAGGCAACTGACCCGACTCGTTCAATCACCTCGAAAGGTCCTATGTATCTTGGGCTTAGCTTGCCTTTCTTACCAAATCGCATCACTCCTTTCCAGGGCGAGACTTTAAGTAGGACCTTTTCACCCACTTCAAAATGAAAATCCTTACGATTTGGATCAGCGTAACTCTTCTGCCTATTCCGGGCAGCTTGGAGATTGTTACGAATCTAGACAATCTTGTCCGTCGTTTCGAATACGATCTCCGGTCCTGATAACTGGACTTCTCCAACTTCCGCCCAACAAACGGGCGATCTATACTTTCTACCGTATAATGCCTCAAAAGGCGCAGCCTTTATGCTGGCATGGTAGCTATCGTTGTAGGAGAATTCGATCAATGGTAGGTTCTTATCCCAACTACCTCCCAAATCGATCGCACATGCGCGTAGCATGTCTTCCAACGTTTGAATAGTACGCTCACTCTGGCCGTCAGTCTGAGGATGATAAGCCGTACTAAAGTTCAAACGTGTGCCCAAAGATTGCTGGAAGCTCTTCCAAAAATGTGACGTGTACCTAGTATCTCTATCAGAGATAATAGCTACAGGTATGCCGTGTAGGGCTACAATCTTATCAACGTATAACTGGGCTAACATATCAGAGCTATAAGTCTCCTTGATGGGTAAGAAATGAGCTGACTTAGTCAGTCGATCAACTATAACCCATATCGTATCATTTCCTTTCCTCGTCTTGGGTAACTTGGTAATAAAATCCATAGTTACCATTTCCCACTTCCACGTAGGAAGTTCAGGCTGTTGTAGCAAACCTGACGGTTTCTGATGCTCGGCTTTGACTTGCGCACATGTCAAGCATTTAGCTACATAGGTGGCCACAGACTTCTTCAAGCCTATCCACCAATAGTTTGCCCTTAGATCCTGGGTAGCTGATGGCAATTTCTTAATCGTTGCCTAATTAGGGTTGCGGCATGTATGCATAAGCAATATGAACCGTCTTTCTTATTTAATAACATCAAACCCTCAGAAGATTGAGTCAGGCTTTAAGTGCCTATGTTTTAAAACCTACTAAATCAAGGTTTCGATTTTTCCATAATCAATATGGAGTTTTCATAATACTCCAGCCCACAGCGGGATGTTAATCTTAGTTCTACCTGTCTTCCAGGAGGTAAGTAGGGGAAACTTTTGAGAAGATAATTAAGATACAATGAGGCTATTGAGATTTCCCATATCTCAGGCTCCAGTTCATCCATCATTGTTCGTGTCAAATGAGTGACACCTTTATGTTCTAAGTCCACGAATTCCTTAATCGGGAACATTTACTTGAAAAAAAAAATTTCCATTTTTTGGATATCTTCTTTGAATACTACTAGTCGACTTTAGTACAATATGATCATTGGGATATCTTAGGGGTTCCATGTATTAAACCTCCATGCTGATCAGACATGGAAATAATCTATGGGACACACTAGGATACGCCAATCCTCATATGACACTTTTATCAAACATAGTTTGGCATTCGCAGGCGATAGAAAACAATGAGAAAAATAATTAAAATAACATATGTTGTCGTACTCTATGCAAAGAAAGAGTGCTCTTAGATTTTCGGAAGGTTTTTCTTGCCGATACGAGAAGAATCGGTTACTATGGTTTCCTTGGTAATTTATACCTTGTGAAAAATGTAGAAGTTTGCTAAGCTTATGGTTCATGAAGATTTATTATTGTCTGTATTAAAAACAGGACACTTAGCAGAAATTATCATTGATAAATGATAAGGAAGTTTATTGTACAAGTGATTATATTTAATCAATAATGGAAGTTTCACAAACTAGGCACCTAGCTCAGTTGGCTAGGCGCGCGAAAGGGTGCGGCCTAGACCCAGGTTCGATTCCGGGGACGGCCAATTTCCACCATTTTTTTTTGTTGCTTTTTATTAAGCCTGTACTTACTCTCTCCCTTAGATTTCTGGGAGTCATCTTCCTCCTTTGGTTCATCCTTCATATACGAAGTGTGAACAAAACTCTTCTTATGAGCAATTGAACATGGTTTTGCATGAAATTCAAAGCGAGGAGCATTCGGCTCTTTGGATTGTTCCATGCTCTTTCTATGGTTCTTCCAACTGCTGTGTCAACCACAGCCTGGAGATTAACTCCATTAATATTGAGGTTTACGTTTGTAGTTTTATTAACTTTCGTCGCATTAATAGTATTGCGACCGTCGTCTACCTCATCTGAGTTTTCGATACTCGAAACTTGGCACTAATCACCAAGATTTAACAATTATTAGTCATCATCCTGATGACCTGACTTAGATTAGCCACGGCATTCATAAACCGTATGGGCTATTCCGTTCTGAACATTCTTAACGAATGCTACTTGAATGTATATCTATTACATTTAGCTTAGGTCACAAAAGGACTCTCAATGGCATTTAAGGTTTGGAGCGAGTCCAATACCTGCTTGCCAGGGGATCATAATGTCACAACTGTCTTTGTCGCAAGGACGATTATAAATAGCTCAAAGGCTAGTCTTACAAGACTTTTATTATATATACATATATGGCATAGAAGCCCAGTTATGAAGGACATAAATGGTTATACGGCACGAAGGCCTTGTCACAAAGGATATTTAAATATGGCACAAACGGCCTTGTTATAAGGACATTCATCAAATCTGGTACAAAGGCACGTCACCAGGAATGTTAACATTTAAATTGTTAACTTGTCACGAATGACCAATTATAGCACATAGGCTTGTCATGAGTGACTTTAAAACACAACTTGATGGTCTATCACCAAGGACCTTAATTTATAAGCCGCAATCTTATTAGATTAGGGCTTCCAGGTTTGAACGCGGTTCTTCACCTTTAGATGGGGAGTCATAGACTACAACTGTCATCGTCTTGAAAGGCGATTCTTTTGGCAGAAAAATAAGCCAATCAACATCACTAATGGATGTTTATATATATAACTATCGTATCTAATGATATTAGTCATGATCACGTCGATCATATTGACAATTAGGTTTGGGTATAATCACACCATTTTGAACAGGGGATCGTAAAGATCACTACTATCTTTGTCTTACCGACACTAAAATAAAGTATAGCCCGTAAGCACTTCGTCACGAGGGATGTTAATATTATGATCATCATACTGATGATACTAGTCAGAATCGCACTGATAGTATAGACTATGGGATTCGAGTATAGCTCACCCCCTTGGCAAAAGAATCACAAAAGATTATAATTGCCTTGTCTCAGTCGGACGATATAATATAGCCCTTAGGCAAAACATCATTACGGATGTTAAAATTTTTTTAATCATCGTATTGATGATTTTTGTCACGATCGCATTGATCATATGAACTATTAGGCTTGAGCATAGCTCACCACCTTGGACAGGGAATCGTAAGGATCACAATGTCTTTGTCACATATGGACAGTATTATTTGGCCCATAGGCGAAAACATCACTCATGGATGTTTATAATTGGTTCATCCTATTAGATGCTATATGTCATGATTGCATTAATCATATTGACTATTTGGCTTGAGCATAGCTCACCACCTTAGACAAGGAATCATAACGATAACAATGTCAATGTCTCAAATGGACAATATATTATAGCCCGTGGCAAGACATCACTAAGGACGTTAAATAATATGATCATCGTATTAGATGATATTAGTCATGATCGCATTGATCATATAGACTATTATGTTTGGACATAGTCCAACATTTTAGACAGGAGGTCAAAGACCACCACTGTCGTTGTATTATCGGACAACAAGTTTGGTCCGTAGGCACTTCATTACTAACGGAAGTTTATAATATGATCATCTCATAGGATGATATAAGCCATGATTCCTAGATCATTAGGCTAGTTTTGAGAATTGGAAGAATCCAATATAAGGATGACTGTTGTGATTTTCTCGAATCACATTTGTCAAGAGTGCTAACACATTCCTAGGTGTTAACAAGGATCTGAATCCCTTGAGTAGGTTCCACCATCTTGGCCGTGTAGGCTAGGTTTCACCTTTAAGATTTCCTTTTAATTGCATACTGACAGGGAAGGAAGGATGTTTATTTTATTCAGGATTTTTATCATAAATCCAAATTTACAAGTTAATAATAGCACAAATGGCATAGTCGCGTAGACAAGTTAAATTTATAAGCCATAATTTCAGAGAATCGCGGAATTAAGGTTTGAATCAAAGTTCACTACCTTTTCCTGACAGGGAGCTGTAGGCTGCCACTGTCTTTAGTCTCAGAGGACATTAACTATAGCCCGTAGGCACTTCCCTTATAAGGGATGTTTATTACGGAATTGCCCCTTAGGGAAATCCATTAACCATGGTAAACAGTGACCATATTTGGTTAATTTATTAATTATATATTTATTTAGGATTTCTATTATAATTTATCTTAATTATAAACATTAACAGTTTTATTGGTGGCACCCAATGGCCTGGTCACGTGGACATTTATAAATTATAAGCTTATGATTTCAGAGAATCAAAGCATGAAAGTATATTGGCACAATAAGCCTAGTCACAAGGACAATTATAAATTATATGCTAGGATTTCAGAGAATCAAAGCATCTGAGGTTTGAACCTAGTTCATTACCTTTACCTGACAGGGAGTCATCACTACTACTGTCTTCTGGCTCATATGGAGATGAGCAGGGCCTGTAGGCATTATGTTACCACGTATGGTTAAAATATGATCATCTTAATTAATGATGTAAACCCAGGATTCAGAGATCATTAAACTGGGTTAGGAATCTTTTGAAGAATCCTACTTAAAAATGACGTGTGTGATTTTAAATGAATCACATCTGCCAGGAGTGTTAACATGTTTTAAGATGTTAACAGGGATTTGAATCTTTTAAACAGGTCTTACCATCTTGGCCCGGTCTTATAATTGACCCGAAGGCTAGGTTTCACACTTAAGATTCTTAATTAATGATTTGAATCTTTTTAACAGGTCTTACCATCTTGGCCCGGTCTTATTATTGACCCATAGGCTAGGTTTCACACTTAAGATTCTTAATTAATGATTTGAATCTTTTTAACAGGTCTTACCATCTTGGCCCGGTCTTATAATTGACCCGAGGCTAGGTTTCACACTTAAGATTCTTAATTTATGATTTAACGCAGAACAATTTTTAAATTGAGATGTTAATATGGATCGAAGTCTAATTATGGAACTACCATCTTGGCCCGGTCTTAAAATGACACGTGGCTAGGTCTTGTCCTTTTTAGATTTTGCCATTTTATTATAATGGTAGATCTTGTAAAAGAAATGTTATTTTATATTTATTTAATATTTCTTGTTTAGAATGAAAGTTTAAACTTCATCATTCCATTATATAAAAATAAAAGTATAAAGTTGCCCTAAGCGGGACTTGAAAGAAATAATGTTGTCCTCGGAGGGACTGAAAGATAATTATGTCCTTATAAGGACTAATAAGGAAACGATCTTCAGTAAGAGGAGTTTCTTTTTCATTCTTATTTCTGAATGCTTTCTCCTTGTAGGCTCGTTTCATCCTGGCCGCGGTACGAAGCTCAGCATTTCAAGGCTCCGGGTGTGGAGGATTCCTATTACAGCTTCTTCGCTTGGCGACGTATTCAATTAGAATTGGAAGCAAAAATTTCCAGATTAGGATTGAGATTATTCCTATGTTAAGTCTAGACTCAGAAGGTCAAAGAATGTGCTATTGTGTCATTGAGATTAAACACAAAAAAGATAGTGTTTAATTCCCTCAATGTTGGCTCTGATACCAACCTGTCACACCCCAAATTCCACGTGTCACTAGTGGGCCCGGTGGGGAGTATCGTGACGTAGTTGATGTCATCATAGTCAAACAACACAATATATAAATGCACAGCGGAAGCAAAAGACAATTATTTTACAAATCGATATAAAGTGATATCAAGTATTACAAACTGAATGTATAGGATCCACAGGCGGATCGACAAAAAGGAAACAATTGTTCATCAGACTTTAATGCATCCAAGCTTGCGAGACTTATTGTGAATACTAGAAGACAGCCAGCCTATTACGTGTAGTACCTGCACTTAACCTTTTGGAAAAATACGTCAGTTTTCACTGGTAAATACAATTCGACTGACTCATTTTGAAAAGAGTTCGAAAATTGATTTGAGTGCAAACGGCACAAAATATCTTGACACAGTGATTAAAATGCACAGAGGCAAAATTAATCTTTTATAACTTGGGATAATTATTTAACTATAATCTTGTGAACGAATTACATGTTACTTGCGTTCAGTGGCCCGGATCTAGTCCGGGCTAAAGATCAATGGACCCACCACATTAAAGAGTTATACACGGAAAGGTATACGCCTACACGCCGTGCTCAGGTCGTGGCCATCTCGTAAGATGATGCCAAGGATATCCGGGACATGGTCAATTAACCCCCCAAAGGCCTTAAGTGAACAAGACTGTTTAAACAGGCCGATTAAATTATTCAACTATCCACGTAACGGTGGAGGATTTAATGCCCGATCAAGCGGTATTTTATATACCGTAACCCAAGCCCGTATAGGGAAAATAAGCCAAAGAGTATTTACCTGCGTATAGTATCAATCACAATCAAGAAAATGCAAGTATCTTTTACTGGTGCTCCTAATCTGGAACAAAGGTTTATAATAACCTATTAGATTTCTAACGGGTCTTTATTTAAGCCTAAGCCTAGACCGGTTAGTTTTAATGACGATACGGTTCACGCACGATTAAGCGAAGACCGGATAAAATGTGAATTTGACCCGACAAGTTTGAAGACTTGTATAATATGGGTTTACTAGACACATTCTGGATTTTGAGACAAAAATGATAATGTTTGACCCGTTTCGGTCAATTTATGCAAACTAGCCACATAAACCGAACCGAACGCGAAAAGTGCATTACGGGCGACCATGAGAGTCATATGCAAGTTCCCTGAGATAAATATGCTCTAAATATGTTATAATATCAGTAAGGTATTTTCTATTTTTGCCCGGAACGGATTTAAAATCAATTTACGCCTCATAAGGGCATTTTGGTCATTTAAGAGGTTGTAAAAAAGTTTATTCATAAATCTGAGTTATGGGTCTGATTTATACAGAAAATATACCTAACTTATTGTGTTATAACAGTATGATATGACCCGTTTGTAAAACTTATCATTTAAAATCAAACTATGCACCTTAGGGGCATTTTGGTAATTTCACAAGGGCTTAAAGTGCCAAAACTGGAAATCTGAGTTTATAAAGTTGTACTTACTGTTTTTATATGAAAATATGTTAATTACATCAGTAGGTATAATTCTTATATGCTTGATATGGTTATAGTATATACTATGCGTTAAAAATGCCTAAAAAGGCGATTTAGAGCCGTTTCTGGGTTTGTAAAAGAAAGCTGAGAATTTTATGCTTCCAGAAGGCTCAACATACTTTATTTAATAAATAAAATCAGTAGGAAGTGGTTTGGGGTCAATCGGATTTATAAAACTCGTTTTATGGCCAAAAAGGTCAAAACCGGCATTAACCGAATCAACTTAGCGACCTATGAAACGATCAGCCAAAAATTAAATAAAATCATCAAAAACCCCAAAATATTATATAACATCAGTGGGTAAAAAGTTTTATACCAAAAAGTGGCCTTAAATAGGTTATACGCTAAAAGCGCCGTTTATGTACATAAAGATATAGTTTTTACGATATCGGCCATAACTCAAAATCTGGACCACCAACTGATCTCAAATTTTCGGTGCAAGTTTATAAATTAGTAATAAAGATTTCTACTCTTTCACTTTTCCAAAAATCACATTTTATATCAAAAAGGGCAAAATAGTCAACTTTAAGCATAGCTCGGAAACATGCATACGAATCGGTTAAGCATAGACTCAAGTTATAAAAATTCAGAGAGTTAAACTAAAATAAAAATGGTCAAAAATAAACTCTAATACAGATCTCAAACATGCATGCACGGATCCGAATCGAGAGTCAACGAAAAAGTCGTTTTATGAGACTTTCGGTTCCAATCCGGGTTTATACCAAAGATTGTCGAGTTGATCATGGTAAAACATATTCTTATATTCATTATAAAGTTATTTTTTGATGATCAAACTGATTGCATGTCATCTACATTATCATTTATGCTATATTTCGCAAAAACACTTCCTGTTGACTTTTTAAGAGCAACTTTGACTCGACAAATAGCATGCTTAGAGTGGGAATCAGAGAATACCCTTTTGAGGGTTTGTTTCCCACATAAATACCAACATATCAGTGGTTTCAATTTGAGAAATGACAGAGCCAAATTTGTTTAATCGAAAAGTCAAACTATATGAACAACGGTTTGACTTTTATCTAATAATCTATGCTAGAACGGATTAGAGATGGTTATGAATGCTTACAAAGATCCTAATGAAGCCTAGATAGGACTTGGAAGTAGCCTTGTCGATCAGAATGCTCCTGGAGTTGTCTTGTGAGTTCTTGCAAGTTTGAATGTGTTCTTGTTTCTAACACAAGTGCCCCCAAATGAGGAATTGATCTGAATTTAAGAGTGTTTCAGATGTTGTAAGGAGTCTACAGGTGACCCAACATGCATGGTATTCGATTGGTGCAAAAAAGGAGGTGTTGCTAGCTGTTAAGCACTCATGAAACCGACTTAAAAACACAAATTCGCGAATTTCTGCAGCTGGGCAGAACCTTACGGACCTCAAGGTTAATGAGGTTGAGGTCCGTAAGCTAACCATCAACTTTCATAATTTGCACTTTTGGTCCCTGCACTTTGGTTACGAGGTTTTGGCCCTTTATCTTGACTCGTAAACTCCCAAACTTGGTTTTTAAGAACCTTGGGACATTTACCAACATGGTAATGTCCTCGGATAACTTTGCGCTCACCCGAAAAGCCATGAAATTTGACGTTGACGGTTTTAACCCCTCAAGTACGATTTTGGCCATAACTTTCTCATACGATAACGAAACTTCATGAAATTTTTACCACATATTCTAGTGAGTATATTCTAGCATTACAAAGCTTCGGGGCTGCCAAAAGTTCACTCAGAGGTATAAATTCAACATGTTGACACTTTTAGTCCCTATAGTTTGTAATTCCTCACTTTCGTGCATTTTCCGCTTCGTATGATCCATGATCCATCCGTTTAAGGTTATAAACATTATGTAGGGTTATTATAGAGTCTATTTATCCATTGTTGACACTTTGGACCCTTACGTCCACACAGTTTCACTGTTTGTCAACTTTAGTCCCTCTAAAGTTTGTTTTCACATATTCAAAGTCCATGACACGTGTCACCACATTATTGGACGTAAATTTTCGAGGTGTTACAATGTTTAAAGAAATCGGATAAGAAATGATAGATTAGCATGTTATAAGGTTGAGGGATAAATTCCACATAAGATCCGTGTAATGAAAAGGTTGTGATGAATGATGAATAAGCTAACTATCTTGAAAATGATATATGATAGTTGATGCTTGGTAAGCGACATGGAAGCTTGGGAAAGAAGCGAGTCAAATGGAACTTATGTGCACGGGAAGCGTACTCGGATGCAAGGTAAGTAAAGCTTACACCCTTTTTGTAGAATATTTATTCATCGTATAGATTAAGAGCATGATAACCTAATATATCAAGAATGATGTTTCGACAAGTTTGACACGGGTCGGAACATGTGACCATGTCAAGAAACTAAGTTTGAGGGTTAAAAAGGGTAAAAAGGGTATTACGGTAACTTTGACTATGAGTTAATGAAGAAATAAGTTACAAGGGAGGAATAATGAATAATTACAACCCCATAAGGATGAAATTGTCTTTTAAGACCAATTCGGACAATGGTGAAGATATCACCATTTGGCAATGGCGACTAATGATTGTTTTGTTAAGTACTATGTATTCACAGGATGAATAGCGAAAGGATTTGCATTGTTATTAATTAGCAATTAAACGGATAAGCATTATAACGGGTCATAGCTTTGACCCGATCCAGGTAAGTGTGATTAGAGTCATGGTTAAGCTGTAGGAATTGTTTAAAAATGGATGGAGTCCTTTGTTGCAAAGGATAGTCCTTTGTTGCAAAGGGTGAAACAAAGTTGACCAATACGCCCTCGATGGGTATATCGGGCAAACAATCTTCGAAATTTTTTAGAAATACGTTATTTGATAAGTGAAACGTTTTAGACAAGTGTGAAATTGAGAAGTATGGTTTTTGTTAGTCATAGACCTTAAAATGCGCAAATACCCTTAATGGGTCAAAATAAGCTTTTGAGCGAAAATAGGTTAAGAGGATGCAAGGCATCCAAGGATTTAATCTTTATGATAGGTAATATTGAAATCATAAGGTTTCCAGAAAATTGGGTCAAATAAGCAAGTTATGTTGGTAAATGCATAAACGGGTCAAAAATTATAAAAAGGTAATGAGCCGAGAGCTTAAAGGAATATTTTCCATAAACCGTATATTGGATTTCTAGTTCATAGGGTAGAATGCGAATTTACAAGCATGTAGGAAGAAACGGGAGGTTAAACGGGTAAACGATTTAAAAGTTACGCAAGTTTTTGCGTAAACGGACGAAACAAAGATACAGGTGCCGTAAATTACGCCCCAGGCCGGAATTTACGGCCTCCCCTGCATTAGCATCATGTTTGAGGCCGTAAACAGCAGGCAGGCCGTATTTTAGGCCGTATTTTGGGTCGTATTTTACTGGGTAGGCCGTAATTTACGTCCCCTGGGGGTTTGGATGGTTTCCCTTTATAAGATTTTGACCGAATGTATTATACATGCGAATGGATGGATCTTGTTTGTAAGTAAGTCTATTATCGGATGGTCATATGCATGACTAGGGGGTGTGTTAATTAAGTTAAGAGAATAGGATAGTATGTAAGTATGAATAATTGGAGTCATGGTGAGTTTAAGTACCTTGTAATTAATGTACGGATATATAAGAGGTATGTAAGGTATTGGACGTGTATGTGGTATTGTATGTGCGTAAGTAGATATGTATTTATGTATATGTGATGATGCGTATGAGTGTATGTATGTAGATGTGTAAGTATGCATGTAAGAATAGGTGTATGTCTGTAAGAATGTACGATTAATACATTGTTAATAACATGCTTGGTGAATGAAGTGTATCGCAGGAATAGTAAAGGAGTTTCACCGTAGATTGTATGACCAAATGGAAAGCCGGAACGTAAAGAGTTATTGGAACGAATAGTAAATATGAAGAAATCTTGTATGTTATGATGCGTACTAATGTTATGACTTATATGATGAACGCAGGTAGAGCGAAACATGAGGATCATCAAGGGATAGGGATCAAGGACCGAGTCATGTGAAGGATTGTACGGGGTTGTCTGAAAATGTAATTTGTAATACACATGTTATGATTTATTCTATAATTGAGTTAGTTTACGTATTCGTTATAAAAGAGTTGTTTTAAAAATGAACTTTCAAGTGAGACTTAAGGGTTATAATGAAAGAAATTTTATGGTTCGATTTTTCCGCTGCGACTTTTTGTCAAATACGAATTAGGGTCTTACAGTTTTCTCTGTGCAGATCTGGACAGGAGAGGAAGAACAAGACGTGATTCTTCACCCTCATGGAGAAAGCGGTCCAGTCATCCCAGCGGTGATTCCGTGTTTCAACAAAGACGAAGAAGACATAGATGAGGAACGAATTGACAAAGACGAAGGCAAAAATCAGTTACATTGAACGATCAAAACAAAATGAAGAATATAAATTCTGTAGGTTCGAGCAGAAACCATTACTGATTGAGATTGAGATCGATTTAGAGTTTGAGGAGCACAACTTTGTCTTTGTCAACGAATATTTGAACATATATGCATGCATGTGTGTGAGTAGAATTCGATTGACATGCACTATGTTCAAGGTCGGCCCTGAAGGTGAAAGTGGGGGAGGACCACCGGCCAGGGCCTAATTTTTTGAAGGGCACGTTATTTAAAAAAAATCCGATATTTATATGTAAAAAAATAAATTAATAGGTTATACCCATATAAACACCAACATAGGCTCACTTACAAAACTATTTTTATGTTTTAGATTAGTTATTAGCCCATTGTCATTAGGTTTAGATTGTCTAGTACCCAATTTCTTTAAGGCCTAAGGTATGTTTTTTCGAGTTCGAACAGGGTACACGAATTTTCGGGGCCAACCCTGACTATGTTCTTAAAAAAATGTTACTTTTAGTTTTAGTTCTTAGAACATCACAAGTTAAATATTGAGCATAAGGGGACCCGGGGTGGGGAACTATTTCCCCGTGATAAATGTTTTGCACGCGTTATACAATGTAACAAACCACCGCCACCCTACAAATTTAACGCGTGATGAATGGAACGCGTGATAAATGGAACCATGTGAGGGGGTGTGAGGGTTTATTGTTGGGTAAAAAAGTTTGTGAGTGATGGAATAATGGTTGATGACATGACGGGAATTGATTGGATGTTATGCGTGATAAATGGGTGGTGAGTGATAACCACCCCTACCCTCTAAGGGGACTAGGGGTGGTTCACTAGTGATAGAATCTATCACTCTCAATGTCCAATAAAATTATGCCATGTCATCAACCAAATTTCCATCACTAGTGATAGAAATGTAGGAGGGGTGGAATCACTAGTGATGGAATTCTATCACTCCCATTTATTTTTAATTTTCATTTTAAAATTAGAAATTAACAATAAAACACTAAAATTAAAAATTTCATTAAATTTAAAACATACTACTTCAATTTAACATACTAGAAACATACAATTTAAAAAAAAAAAAAACCTACTCCTCGTCCGAATCCGGAAACTCCAAACCTAGAGAACCTACTAGTTCGATTAAATCGAATCTCAAACGAAAGTGAGTTTCTTCATTACGCAATTGTAAATGGATATCTTGTGGAACTTGAACTTGCGTAGGAGGATCCGGCACCCAATCCGGGGATATTGCACGCCCGTCGTGTTTGATCAGCATATTGTGCAATATGATACATGCATACACTATGCTATGGATTGATTTCTTGGTCATCGAACGAACCGGTCGGTGTAGTATACCCCATCTACCCTTTAAAACACCAAATGCCCTCTCAACATCTTTTCTTGCCGATTCTTGCAATTTTTTGAACGCCTTTTCTTTAGCCTCGGCAGGAAATGAGGGAGCTTTCACAAAAACAGACCAAGACGGGTAGATACCATCCACAAGATAAAAGCCTCGTCTGTAATGTCGACCGTTAACATAGAAAGGAGAGGAAGGTGCGGTACCATCCGTTACGCTTTGGAACAACGGCGACGTGTGCAACACATTGATGTCGTTGTTTGAACCTGGAACACCGAAATACGAATGCCAAATCCATAAATCATTCGACGCCACCGCTTCTAGTATGATGGTTGGTTTTTTGATGTCTCCCCTCACATACGCCCCTCGCAACTCTCTTGGACAATTTTTCCACTCGATATGTGTACAATCGATGCTACCGAGCATCCCGGGAAAATGCCATCTAGCCTCGTGTGCGGCGTAAATACGTGAGATGTCGTGGCTCGTCGGTTTACGTAAAAACTCGTTAGTATACAACTTAATGACCGCGTTGCAAAAAAATTGCAAACATTCACGTGAAGTTCTTTCAGACATAGCTAGGTATTCATCATATTGATCGGGTGGGTTACCTGTCGCTAGTTGGCGAATGGCGGACGTACATTTTTGTATCGTCGTGAAACTTGGTGTGCCCCTCGCATCGTAACCTTCTTGAAACCATTCCTCGCTTGCTTCGATGTCTCCAACAATCTTTAAAAATAATTCTTTGGGTAAACGAAACCGATCTCTAAACGTTTCGGCATTGTATAGCGGGTTTTCCACAAAATAATCGTTCATCAAAACTTCTTTGGCACGTATACGATCACGGTCGGCCATCTTCTTCTTTGGGCGGGACGACTCGGCATCAAGCTCGTTATACACCGACACAAAATACTTTAGCGTCTCGTTGTCGGAAGACGACTCGGTATCGCTGTCGCTAGACATCGGAAACGTCGAATCGGTAGGGAATTCCATTTGAGAAAGATAGAAAATTTGTGAAATGGGTTTAAAATGGTTTAAAAGATATAGTTTGGTGTGTGAAAAATGGTTAAAATGTAGATATATATATAGATAAAATGGATAATTTTTTTTTTATTGATTGTTACCGTTTTAAAACGGTCAAAGGTTCAAACGGTCGGATTTTTCAAATGTTTAACGCGTTGTGGGTGTAACGCGTTTTGTTTATAACGCGTGACCAATGTAGTGGCGGCGGTGTAGCGTGGGACTTCAACGTGTGATGAACGGTTATCACGCTACCGCCCCGAGTCCCCTAATGGTGTAAATGACAACACTAAGTTTGTAAATAAAAAAAATTATTTGTAGTTTCTAGTAATTTATTTTTAACTTTAAGAAAACTTTATCTTACTCTAAAATAAGACAGACAGTTAAAACCTTTCATAAAAATAATATGAAAGAAAACAAAAAAAATCTTTACATGATAAAAACTAGACTATGTCCTGATTTCTTGGTCAATCTACGGTTGACTAAATAGTCAACGAGAAAAGAAAATTTCACAATCAGTTCAACTCCTGGAACTCCATCACCTACAACAGTCAAACACAAACGTTAAGTATCAGATTTTGATGTTTATAATATCTCATGATTGAAGATTTTAACTTCTTGATACTGTTTAACAAAGAGAAAAGTTTGACTTTTATGGTCAAATAAGTTTGTTTTGTATTCAAAATTTGACATGCAAATTCGTAAAACTTATTGATAATGAAGATGTCGCGTTAAACGATATAAAACGGAGTAAACGAGACTTAGTTTTGAATTAAAAATAAACGAAAGAAAGTTAAGTCATTTGGGAGTGAAGGATGAACCATTTGACCACAAAAGTCAAAATGTGTATAACAAGAAAGAAACAAGAAGTTTGACCTTTAAACAACTAGGACATAATGCACTTCTCTCTTGCCAATCATATATACAACCAAGATGAAAATGGTGTGAGCATTTAGTTATAATCCTCGGGTTTTCATCGGTATATCCTGCAACCAAATATGCTTCAATGTATATATAGATAACTCGAGCCAAATATATAACACACATTGTTATAATACAAGTATACAGCATATGCACTTTGACTTTATTGCCAAAAGTCAAAGGCTGATTTACTTATAGATAACTACACAAAATAACAACATATTTTCCCACATATGGTAAAGTTTAAAAGTAAAAATGCATTTCCTTAACAGGAAACAGAAATAAAAATGCACCTTCAAAGCATATAGGACATTCTTCATCTCTTGATAATATAGAGTCTTCACTTATCATAGATTTACAAGCGATTAACCCGGTACTTTCAATAACGGGTTCAGGTTCGGGTTCAGGTAAAGGCACTGGTTCTTTTGGGGGATGATTAATAAGCCCTATCTCACCTACTTGACTAGTTGCTCCACTTCTAAGACAATTGTCACGCTATAGAAAATAACAATTAGGAATACCAAGTTAGTCAACAGATTAGATCAATTTTGACTTTTGACGGTCAAACAAGTTGATCATTAACATTAACATCAATTTTGATATGATAATTATTTCGAAAGTAAAACATAAGAATAAGATACTTTTTGGTTGGCCAATGATCTCTAGATCAAGTGGTGGAGGGCTTGCATTTCTCTTGAGAGATGCAGATTCAACTCCCACTTGGTGTAGAGTGAGGCACTGGTGGGCAATGATATATGGACTCAAGGAAACCTGGGCTGGATCCTTGAGCCAAACGGGTTTTACCTACAATTTCACTTTCGTGACTACAGGCGGGTGGGATATCGGGTTTTCCCCGGAATTGGTGGTGGACCCGGGTTACAATCGGAGTACTCCGTTTGTCCAGTGGGTGTTCCAAGAGTGCTCAGGATTGATTATGTTGGCCGTTACCCCATCACATAATCATTAAAAAACAACCAATCACAAACTGCCATCTCATGCCACTCACATGATCACTAAATTGCTTACAACACCCATTACTCCATTAGTTAGAACTTAGAACCATTTCTATCACATGAGTATGTTTAGATTTATTTTAAAATAAATTAAAACATACCCATTTTTAAATACATAAAATTAAAAATGCAAGTCAAATAAAGTAAAAATGCATTTTCATTAAAAACTAAATTAAAGTGGAATGACCAGATGAGACTTGGGTTGGCATGTTGGGTTCGTTAGAAACACTTGGGTTTGTAATATAACATATATCACATATCAATTGTGTCGGTGTTTCACGGTGATCAGACGCCTCCATCACGTAGCACCCCCCACCTAATGGACATTAACTTTTGTAATATGGTATGTATTAACTCTCAAAAGTCACAATATAAATTCTTCTATCTTCCGTACATACCGTATTTGTGACGTCATCATTATGGTTTGAAACTTGATCTTTTTCATTGACTGTCGCCCAACGAAAACAAGGAAAGAAGATTCCCATGGCTTTACAATGCTTGGTTCGTCTAATCTGTATAAAATAGTTCAAGTCAGAAATTCCCATAAAAATTGCATTGAAAACGATCATTCACAATAGTTTCAAAACTTGCAAAAAAAAAAAAAAAAAAAAAGTAACAAACTTATCAAAGAAAACCTAACCTTCATAAGCTAAACCTTGAAGAAGAAAACATTATTTATACGATAACTAGATTACGATTCCAATTTTAAATTTGATAATTCCTGTTTAATCGGAATAACTATTCCAAATGATGATATATTTTTAATTTAATTCTGTATTTATTTATTGTTTTGACAAACTTATAGGAAATTGGTAAACTAATAAAGGTTATTTACTCTAAATTGGGCAGCCCATTAGACAGCCCGTCGGTCCATACAATGTACTTGTGTTTCTCAGTGGGCTTGAGAAGCCCGCTTACCGTCTACCATGAAAAAATAAACAAATATATAAAAATAAAAGATTTTTTAAAACGTTAAAGAGTGTAATGAAAAAATAACACGATACGATACTAATACGTAATATAAACTGAAGATAAGTTACGATTATCGCGAAATATTGTTATTCTTTAAAAATATATCATCTCTTAGACGTATCACATATGTAAGGAAGTTATAGGGTATATATCTTGCAATTATACGAGCTAAATTAATTACTACCTTAGTTATAATTAAGAGTAAATTACGTTTTTGGCCCCTGTGGTTATATCAGTTTTACTATATTGGCCCAAAATAAGAATTTTTAACGTTTCTGCCCCCATGGTCCTTATATCTAACCATTTTGGCCCCTAAATCTAACCAAACCCTAACTCAGGTTAATTATTAGGCACATGACTTGCACATGATGGGTAATATGGTAATTTCACCTCCCCTTTAATGAGTTTATAAATAAAACCCAGATCTTCAATAAATCATCATCATTTGCATCTCAGATCTTCAACAAAACATCATCTGCAACCCAGATCTTCAACAAAACACACCATCTTCAAACCCAGATCTTCAATCAATCTTCAAACCATTGAAAGTTACAAACCATGAAACCATCATTCAAAGTTTTAATTACAAATATTTCATTTATGATATATAATCATCAACTTATATCTATCTACATAATCATATCTCTACCCCTAAAAATCTATTAATCAAAATTCAATCCAACCAACAAACATATACAATTTGAATTTGTTTCATAAGTAGTGTAGTAACTGGAATCAAACACTTAAGACAGTGCTGGCACCATATCAGAACCCCCACCAAAGAAATTGGTCACAATGGTCTTAAACCCAGATCTTCAAGAACATCTTCGTCTTCTTACCCAGATCTTCAAGAACATCTTCGTCTTCAAACCACGATGATGAACACTTGAGACAAACATGCCTTTTCCCATCCTGCTTGTAATCCTTCATCCATCTTTCACCAATCAATCATATCATCAACCCATTCACGGCTACCAAACGCTCCTTTCCTCTAGACGACCCCCATCCGCTTCATCCGACGATGATGAAAAAGAAGACGAACAAGAAATCATCACACAAAATACAATTCACCAATCATCATCATCATCATCATCTGAATAAGAAGAACAAGAAACCCCAACACCTACAAAAAATCCCCAATTTCAAAATCCACAAATCAAAAACCCCCCATTTCAAAACCCTATTTCAAACCTACCTCAATTATCATCTGAATCGGAATCAAAATCAGATGAGGAAAAGAAAGTAGTGGTTAAGAGGGTGTGGATTGTTGAGGATGAACTTATGTTGCTGCAGGGTTATTGATTATCAGTCGAAAATCAGGTGCTCTCCGTTGTCGGACATAGATGGGTTTTATTAGTTTACGATGAGTTCAAATAAGATATGGGGGGTTGATGGTGGTTGCAGTCGGGGACGTTGTTTGAGTTTTCGAATAAGATACGGTGATTGTAGATCTAAGGTTTTGGTGGAGGTGTTGATGATGGTGGCGGTGGCAGGTGTGTTGATGGTGGTTGCAGTCGGTTGATGGTGGTGAAAGATTTAATAGATGAAATCAGGAGGAAGAAGATGAAGTGGGCTAGGGTTTTATTTATAAACTCATTAAAGGGGAGGTGAAATTACCATATTACCCATCATGTGCAAGTCATGTGCCTAATAATTAACCTGAGTTAGGGTTTGGTTAGATTTAGGGGCCAAAATGGTTAGATATAGGGACCATGGGGGCAGAAACGTTAAAAATTCTTATTTTGGGCCAATATAGTAAAACTGATATAACCACAGGGGCCAAAAACGTAATTTACTCTATAATTAATATATATTGTTTTACAATTTACACCTTGTTGTGCAAAAATTTATGCAAGTGTCTCTTTCAAATCGTTGGATTATCCATTCATAATTCACAACATGACAATAAAATTAAACAAATCAACCTACTATAGATTATGATCACATTATTATCCGAATTAGTCATACCAATATCGAACATGTTTCTTCACACCCCAAAAAATTATAGGTTTAATAAACCGTACTAATTTACTCGCCAACCATAGACAAGTGACTAGACTATGTGTAATCAATTCACACCATCGTGACATGACACATTTTCGGGTGTGATGGGGTGAGTTTCACGGGTCTGGAGAAGGTTTGAGGATTTTGGGGGCCAAGTTCAACCAATCACACTTCACCACTTCATCACTTCATCTTTTTTTTTTTTTTTTATTAAATTTTCAAATGAAACCAATTACACACAAAAGTAAAAAAAAAAGTGAATGAAAACTCATACTTATATACAAGTGACGTGACCACTTTTTACTAAAACTTAATGAACGCATTACACAAAGCCTTATCAAACCAGATATACTCAGTATAATCTCACTTATAATAAAGCTATCAAATGATTTTATACAAATCACCAACATTCACATTTTGTGCGCCTCTCTATGTGGCCACACTCAGACCACTACTCCCAAGCCCCAAACGGGAAGGTGTGCAATGCGGCCAACACATAAAAAGGCTAACATGGCGCGCCTCAGGCAGGGGCGGACTTATGTACAAAGTACGGGTTCCCGGGAACCCAGTTGGTTTTTAATTTTTAGTGTAAATATATATAAGAAGCTGAAAATGAACCCATAAGTATATTATAAAAGGAACCCATGAACATAAAAAGCCTTGGTTCCACTGGTTATGTCCGCGCTTTTCTTCCTAACCCACCCGAGTTCGAGTCCCGTAACTGCTGTTTTTTGTCCGTTTTTTTTAATTTCTCCTTTAATTTATTTTTTCTTTAATGTAATAAAAAACCCATTTAGGGTTATATCACAAAACACATGCCGCACACAAACAAGCAACGAACAAAGTTCAAACTTCAAACAACATCAGCAGGCAGCAGCTCCACCTCCTCAGTCACCAGCGCCGGCTGCCGCTGCTCCGCCTCCGCCCTCCGGCTGCTCCGCCTCCTACGATTGCTGCCGAAACTTTGTTTTTCTTATACGATTATCATCAGCGAATCAACGATTAAGGTTAGTTTTATACGATTAATCGATTATCATCATCTCAGTGATTAGAGTTTGTTATACATCTGTTTGTTTTACATCAATGATTACAGCTTTTGATTACATCAGTGATTAACTGATTACAATTTATAATCTGTTGATTACATAAAAATTGGGTTTGAAATTGGGTTTTTAAGTTAATATTGCTGCTGAAACAGTTCGATTAAGTTAATATTGCTGCTGAAAGTTAATATTGATGTTTTAAAAGACGAAACACTTTGCATCTTGTAGATATATCAAAGCACCAGTGGCTGTTGTTCATGATGAAATCGGAGGAATAACATGGGGGAATTCAACAATTGTTGATTGAATCGTGTGCACTTTTTGTTGCTCCACCATAAATTTACATCTTGTAGATGCATATTAGGTGATCCCTCTTCTGCGATGTAATCTCATTTGGTTTAAAATATGATTGATTATATGTGAATTTAGTTTTTGGTCTGAGACATCTAGAGCAATTTTACATTATAAAGTGGTTGTTGATGATGATGGTGTTGGTGACAGAGGGTGCAAAAGCAGCTTGTGCTTTGATATATTTCGAGTCCTCCTTGTATTCACTTGACGGTTTTAAGCATCAAAGTAGGCGATATTTGAGGTAAAGTTTCTTTCAATTTTAACTCGTTACTTGTGATTTGTGGTTTTCGTAGGATAGTTATTTGATTTGATATGAGCTTTGGCTCTTTAGCAAATTTAGTTTTAGAGTTAAATGCTTGGTTGGTCCCTGTGGTTTGCAAAAATTGCAAACTTGGTCCCCAATGCTTTACTAATTACACTCGTGGTCCCGGAACTTGTCAAAAGTGCACTCGCTTGGTCCCTAGCCCTAACTGAAGTTAAATTTCTCAGTTAAGTCCATGTTAAATGACCAAAATACCCTTGCTTATTATCTCTCTTTATAATCTGCATCATCTTCATCACCAATCCCCAGGTTCACCATAAACCACCGATCTCCACTACTTCAGCTGAAAGTGTTTGTTAAGACTTGCAACAGTGTACGGCGACGGGAGCAATGCAATGATTCCGCCATTTTCTTCACGTCACTATCCACACCAACTTCGTCATTGTTAATCCCCAATTGCTGCTACATAATGTTGATTTGAAACCCTAACCCTAATCCCCAAAATTTTCAACATTCACACAACATGTCAAGCGGCTCTATCCCAATTGAAGCTCCCACTTCAACATCCGGATGCGCAATTTCAAATGCGTATTCATCACCAGGAGGATTATTTCTTGATAACAATGTTCTTCCCCATTATATAATAAACGCCGTCGTTTCACCGGAGAACTGTTCTACCTGGCGGAGCCACGGTGGTGGGGGTGTTTTCCCGCGAAAAAGGTTGGGTTTTGGAGGTGGGTTTTTGTCAGTTAGTTTGTCAGTTAAGGGGAGTGATGAGGGTGTGGGTAAAAATTCGACAAAACAGTTTGTGGCGGCGGCGGTGGGTGGCGCGGCGGCGGTGTGGTGGTTGAGGAGAAGAAGGTTAGTTTGAAAGTGAGAAGAAAGCCTGCTGCTATGAATACTACAAAGCATTTGTGGGCTGGGGCAGTTGCTGCTATGGTTTCAAGGTTGGTTTTTTTATCTTTGACTTTTAGCTGACTTTTTTTGGTCAAATGCAAGTGATGGTCAATGTTCAGATTAGTAAGATTTTTTTTGAGGTTTAGTGAAATTTGGGTAGTGGATGAAATGTTGAAACTAGTACTAGCTATGGGAAATTTTTGATAAAGAACCTGTGACATGATGCATATTAAGTTTTGGAATTTGAACTTAATAGGATTGACCGTTAAAGTCAAATTTGTATGTTAATTGTGAACTTTAGAACTATTGGAGTGATTTTGGGTGGTGTGTGTGGATTCAAACTGGTGCATGTTTTCAAACTGGTATACGCATTTGGCAGGAGTTAAGGTTAAGGGAGGCAGTGCATCCGCTGAAGTAGTGGAGATCGGTGGTTTATGGTGGGGGTGATATCTCACTCAAATTCTGTTATCCGTTTTTGATGGTGGTGGTGGTTGGGAAGATGATGCAGGTGATGAAGATGATGCAGGTTGTGGTGGGTTTATAAAAAAAAATGAACTCAGTCTCACAGTGAAGAAGAGAGTTAATAAGCAAGGGTATTTTGGTCATTTAACATGGACTTTCTTTATTATGTTCCGTGACCCGATCCGACCATACCCGGCCCGACCCGAAAATTATAACGAATGTTGTAAAAATTTGACCACCCAAAAAAGTGAACCCATAGGAAAAAAAATTCTGGATCCGCCACTGGACTCAGGTGTACGAAGTCCCGCTAGGCAATATCTTATTTTAAAATTTTGGCATTAACTTCTTGTGGTCATACATTTATTAGTAAAAATAAATTACAAGCATGCATCTAGGAACCAGGAATTACATGCATGCCCTCTAGGAACTACAAATGTTTGTCAATTTTGATGCAAAGGACTACAAATGCATTAACTAAATTCACAATGGGGAGAGTATGATACTTGATGAATAACAAAAGGACCATTTTCGTAAATACTCTAAAAAGTTCCCTTATAAAGTCGCTAGTTGTTGCATTTGGAACCACACATCCTACGACCAAAAATGACGACCACACTTCAACTAAAACTGAGGGGACTCATCTTAACCGACGACTTGCCGGAGAATCTCACCAACCCAGTCGGAGACATCTTCTCTAACATCGCCTCCGCTATAGCCACCTTCTTCCAGTATCTTACTGACTTGTTTAACCAAA
>JARYGA010016470.1:0-23784 GCA_030545235.1 Helianthus tuberosus | reverse complement strand
ATTTTTGTGTGATTTTTAGCTATTTTTAGGCATTTTTGGTGTGTTCACATTGGTTCTCGCGGTCCTCGCAATAAGAGGTGGTTCTCGCATGATCTTCTCCCTATATATATATATATATATATATATATGGAAGTATCTATGGAAAACCCGTATAATTTAGAAAACTTGGGAAACTCTAACCTCTCGATTTTTTTTTTAAAAAAAACTTTACACATGTTATATACATGTTTTTAAGGGTTTTGGGCAAAAAAATCAAAAAAGCGCCGAGTGGATATTTAAAAAAAAAATAAACAAATTTCTGGGGTAACATATATCAGACGAATGTAATATATGTTACACCAAAACTTGTTTATTTTTTTTTAAAATATCTACTCGGCGCTTTTTTATTTTTTATTTTTTTGCCCAAAACCCTTAAAAACATGTATATAACACGTGTAAATTTTTTCAAAAAAAAAACAAAAAATCGGGAGCTTTGAGTTTCCCGAGTTTTCTAACCACAAGTGGGTTTTCTATACATCCTTCCTCTATATATATAATATTTTAAACTAAAAATTAATAAAATAATAACTTTAGGGATGAATTTAGGAGCCCCAAATTTAGGGGCTCATGTTAGGATTTTTTTTTTTTTTTTAAATTTGAGGGATAAAGAAAATAGACAAGGAGGCTGATGTGGGTACGTTGAAAAGAAGGGTTTTTAGCAGTTGCCTTAAATTTTAGAGATGGAGAAAGATATAGTTTTCCTGTTATAGTTCTCTAAAGTTTGTTTTTTTTAACCCACATATTTCTCATTCTTTATTTCTATCTTTATTTTACTCAAGAACACATATTCTATTATTTCTTTCTCTTTCTCACACACTCAACATAAATTATAAATATAAATGCTTGGATTTGAGCCTTTAGATATAGAGGTTTTCTTTTGTTTTCTCTAATTTGTTCTCTATTATAAAGAATGAGAATGAGAACTAGTGATGTTTTAGAATATTTCTTTAAAATATCCTCTAAAAAGTAGAGATGAAGAGTATGTAGGTGGGATGTGAATCCTGTAAGCCTAATACGGATAACAATAATTCTCATACTTTGACAACTATAACAATTATTATAAGGAACTTTTGATAGTAGATGCTAATAATCATAACAATTATGTTTCGGTCAGGCTTTGATGTGTTTTGTATATGAACATTTACCTTTTTGGCCTTATGGAAGCGTGCCACACTAATAAAAGTGATGTTATTTACGAAAACGTCACCGCTTCATGTAGTCCATACATTGTTTTGATCTGACGGTCCAAAATCGTTCTCACAGTTCTCACACTTTCACTCGTTCTCTTTAAATCCTGTCCCTATATATATATGCATATTGTCAAATCTTGATATATACAGATACGTATATAGTCATTTTTAAACTATTCATATGTGTATATTACGAAAAGCATAGGGAAAATGTGTGGTCCAGAATACTTCTTAAGTTTCTCAATTAACTTAGTGCTTCTCACACGATCCTAACCCTATATATATATATATATATATATATATATATATATATATATATATATATATATATATGGAAGTATCTATGGAAAACCCGTATAATTTAGAAAACTTGGGAAACTCTAACCTCTCGATTTTTTTTTTAAATTTACACATGTTATATACATGTTTTTAAGGGTTTTGGGCAAAAAAAATCAAAAAAGCGCCGAGTGGATATTTAAAAAAAAATAAACAAATTTCCGGGGTAACATAAGTCAGACGAATGCAACATATGTTACACCAAAACTTGTTTATTTTTTTTAAATATCTACTCGGCGCTTTTGTTTATTTTTTTTTTGCCCAAAACCCTTAAAAACATGTATATAACACGTGTAAATTTTTTCAAAAAAAAAAATCGGGAGCTATGTGTTTCCCGGGTTTTCTAACCACAAGTGGGTTTTCTATACATCTTTCCCCTATATATATATAATATTTTAAACTAAAAATTAATAAAATAATAACTTTAGGGATGAATTTAGGAGCCCCAAATTTAGGGGCTCATGTTAGGATTTTGTTTTTTTTTTTTAATTTGAGGGATAAAGAAAATAGACAAGGAGGCTGATGTGGGTTGAAAAGAAGGGTTTTTAGCAGTGGCCTTAAATTTTAGAGATGGAGAAAGATATAGTTTTCCTGTTAGAGTTCTCTAAAGTTTGTTTTTTTTTAAACCCTCATATTTCTCATTCTTTATTTCTATCTTTATTTTACTCAAGAACCCTTATTCTATTATTTCTTTCTCTTTCTCACACACTCAACATAAATTATAAATATAAATGCTTGGATTTGAGCCTCTAGATATAGAGGTTTTCTTTTGTTTTCTCTATTATAAAGAATGAGAATGAGAACTAGTGATGTTTTAGAATATTTCTTTAAAATATTCTCTAAAAAGTAGAGATGAAGAGTATGTAGGTGGGATGTGAATCCTGTAAGCCTAATACGGATAACAATAATTCTCATACTTTGACAACTATAACAATTATTTTAAGGAACTTTTGATAGTAGATGCTAATAATCATAACAAAATTGATTGATGAATTTCTAATACAATGAAAAATGGAGGATAATAGCTAAACTATCATCCAAATCTCCATGTATGCATAATACGCCAAGCATCACTAGGCCAACCGGCATCGATTTTGGAAAAATAAAAACCAATCTTGGTGATGCTCCAATAGCATCTATTCATGCTAAACAAACTTCTACCACATAATTTAATGATTTCATCGTCGAAAACTGGAAACGTGGTTTCTTCACGAGGAGTAACACTGTTGTTACCATCAAACCAATAGAAACGACAATTATATTTGTTTGCTCCGTAGAAGTCCATACGGAATTTCCAAGAAACAAACTCCCCAGGGTGAATCACCTCAGCTCCACGATCGTCACATCCCACCACGACTTCTGGAACTTCTCTATTAGTAATTGTAATTCTATATGGTTCAAGCCATTTGCTCGAAGGTGGGGTGGTGTGGGCGTTCAAAATACCAAAAACATGGAACACAAAGAACACACAAAAATTAAGTTTTAGTAAAAGGCTCATAGTTAAAGTTGATATGTAAACGTATTCTCATTGTGGGTATATATAGGAAAGGAGATGGCATTCGATATAGAAAAAATTAATTCCGTTCAAAGGATTTGTGATACGTAAAAAGATAATTGTTTGTTAAATCCACGACAAAGTATTAATTACGAGGAGAGTTATTGGCACATAAGGCTCCAATGCATGCATGTTAAAATAAATCTACTATGAGGCTGCAAAAATAGAAGAATCTTAATTACTATTTTCGTAACTATTGTTTCATGAAAAAAAAAATGTTTCCTTCCTATAACTATAATCTTAGCTTAAGTTCTATCTATTATAATTATGTTAGGTTTATCTGTATTTATAGTACTATATAAAAAGAATTCTTATGAGTAGCCATGTAATTTGACTTCAATCCTACGACATTAAGAAAAATATAATGCATTTGCTACAAGTTTTGATGCCTAAACACCTTTTTATTACCATTTTATCCCTTGTGTAATATTAATTAAATATTTAACAAACATAATATTTAGTTACATGATATATACTTGCTTAGGTAAATACTTTTAAATTATTTTCTCTTATACGGGCTTTGGGTACGGTATATATGTTGGTGCACTTGTGTCTGTACTTTGTCTGTATTGAGTCTTGATACGAAACGATGTCTTTGATGTAGGATTGATGTAAGTTTGACCAAGTCAACCATCCTCCGGTTTGACTTGGCCAAACAGTTAGAAAAATGGTTGAAAGCTGTTTGGGTCGAAAGATGTGTCATCGAAGGATAGTTTAGATCCTTCGATGAGCTCGAGAGATGACCTACGAAGGATAGACCACGAAGGATACCATCCTTCGTGGTATATGTGATCTTTCGATGGGTTTATGGTCGATAGATGATCCTTCGATCATCTTATCTGATCCTTCGACCAGACATGCTGTGTTGGGTATAAATACCCATGTGTTGTGTTCACTTCGACAGGTTAAGAAGTTAGACATTTCAGAAAAAGTGAGAGCATTCTGTTCAGAGAACACACACACACGAAAGATAGAGAGAGTTTATAGAATACATCTGTAAACCTTGTGCTTGTAACCGAACCTTTCATACGCATTAATACAAGTGGTGTTAATCGTTGAATATTGTGTGTTGTGTTTATCATTGTGCTTGTTCTATCCCGGTTTGCATGCTAGCTTGGATTCCGCACTCGCTAGTGTGTTAGACATAACAAGGAATAGGTTAAACCTCAACCTCCGAGGGACCTACAAGTGGTATCAGAGCCGTGGCTCTTTTCCTTGTTAAAAACCGGGTTTTTGCAAGACTTTGGAGTGTTTTTGCTCAAAAACTCACTTGGTTTTGAACTCGTTTTTACTGTTTTTCTCGCCTTTCCAGTTGTTAAAACGTGTCCTATACTAACCGGGTGTGTTGCATGTCGGGTTGGGTAACTTAAAAACTCGTTTTTGAGGTGTTTGGTGATTTCCGGCCAAAATTCCGGCTTCTCCGGTGACCGGTTTTCTGGATAAGTTTATTATATTTTATGTTTCAAATCATGGTTTTGGCAGAAAGCATGGTCTGACCATATCTTCCGCAGAAAGTTTCTACCAACCCATCACCTTTTTCACCAACCTGTCATCCTTTGTCAACTGTGTCAGAACCGTTCGAAAGATATCCTTCGAACTCGAAAGACCATCTTTCGATCAGTGGAGGTTCGATAGATCAATCATCATTCGAACCAAGGAATCATTTCGAAAGACCATCTTTCGATCAGTGGAGGTTCGATAGATCAATCATCATTCGAACCAAGGAATCATTTCGAAAGACCATCTTTCGATCAGTGGAGGTTCGATAGATCATCATCCTTCGAACCAAGGAATCATTTCGAAGCATACATCTTTCGGTCTACAGTTCTTTTTCGAAAGACCAGGATCCTTCGATAGGGGAGTCTTTCGAAAACAATTGTTCGAAACTCAACAGTGATCTTTCGAACACTGTTGATCCTTCGAACAAGCTTTGATCTTTCGATCCTTAGTCTGTTTATGCTTAACAGTTTGTGATTTTCAGGTTATTATTTTTCTTGATCAAAAATGAATTCGATGTGGGGTGTTCCGGTAAATGCAGAGATGTATTTTGGTACTCCAGCTCCAGATTCGGGTTCGCAAGCTAATGCTACATCTACCGGTCAATGGGCATTCGTATCAAATCAAGCTCCAAGTGTTCAAAGCATTTTACTAAGCGAAAGTGAAACGGGAAGTTTGAATAGGCCTCCAAAGTTGATGCATTTAAGTGAATATCCGGGATGGTTTGACAGATTTCATACATATGTCCTTGGTCAAAATACAGAACTGTGGTTGCGCTTCATCACAGATTTTGATCAAACGATAGAGGTTGCTGCTTCATCTGCTGCTACGTTTGCTGATCTTACGGAAGATCAGAAGAAGGTCTATGACTTAGAAAAGAAAGCATATGCCATTCTTACTCAGGCGTTAAGCAAAGACATTTATCATCAATTTGTCAGTTTCAAGACAACGAAGAAGTTGTGGGACGCATTGAAGATAAGGGGCATAGGAAATGAAGCAACACGTCAATTAAGAAAAGATCTGCTAAAGAAAGAGTTTGATGGTTTTGTTTGTATGCAGAATGAATCTCTAGGAGATTTGACAAGTCGATTTACTCATTTGCTGACTGAATTGGCAAATACTGGCGTTGTAACAACTTCAGCAGAGATAGTGAAGAAGTTTGCAGATGCACTGCCACCTCAATGGAGTAATTTCTTAGAAATCATGAAGTACAATGGCACTTTGGATACAACAAGCTTCAGTGATTTTGCTCAACTCCTGGAAAACAAGAATCAGGAAGAAACTCTCAAGGCAAAAAGAGTTGCAGTGCCACAAAATCCTGAGATTTATTATGGAACTTCTAGCACTTCTACAAAACCTTCTTCACACGCTCCAATTCAAACAGCATTTGTGTCTAGCACGAGCCTGTATGGCACTCCTCCTCCAACAACAGATATGTTTGGAAATCCGCTTAATCTAGCTCCTCAACCAGCACCACAACAGCAACAGCAAATCAGAGCAACTGATATGTTCGGGAATCCACTTCCTCCTCAACAGCAAGCGTGTTATGGAAGCACATCATCTGCTGGTCAACAATCAAAGCCAAATACAGTACGGCTCGACACCTCAAGCTTTTCTAAAGTCAGTGTGGAAGTAGCAAAGGAACACATGGAGCTGCTAAACACTGTGGTGAGCGCATACTGTGGATTAGTGGAAGGTCAGATTGGGAACATTAATCTGACACAAGAAGACTATCAGCAGATTGATAAGGATGAGATGGATTTGATGGACATCAAATGGGCTTTCGCCAGTGCTGTAAGGAGAGCAAAAGATTTCATGGAAAGAACTGGAAGAACCAGCTTGGAAAGCAAGAAAGACACCAAGTATGGGTTCGACAAGCAAGCTGTAAAGTGCTTTAACTGTGGTGAACGGGGTCATTTCAAAAGGGAATGCACAAGACCAGCTCAGCATGGAAACCAGAATCCTTTCAGAAACCAAGGCAACCAGCAGAACCAGAACAGGAACAATGTTCGTACGCTGGTACCTATCAACAACCAAAGCCAAGCAGGACCATCAAATGCCAACCAGGCACTTGTGGTTCAAGTAGATGAAGGTTGTGACTGGTCACTACAGTTGGGAAATGATGCTCCGGATGGAACGACGTGTTTTGCTGAGATTGTCAAGGACCTTAATCACACCAGTGGTGGAGAATCTTCCGCCAATGGTGGTGACTCTTCTGAGGATGAAGACTCTTCTGGTTACAGCAGAAGTTCGGATGAAGAATCCTCGAGCTCAGGTGATGATCATGTGGATGAGACATCAAATGCGTTAATCGATGCAGATATTGATGAACTCTTGGAAGAAACTGCAGCAGGAATTCAAAGAAGATCTATTTTGGTGGATCAAGCTGCTTATTCTTTGTCTTCTCTCCATTCAGCCTTTATGGCGAATGTCGACAGTTCATCAAGTCAGGTATGTGTCGATGAACCCACTTCTGTTAGCTGTGATAACTGTGATAGTTTGCGTGTTAAAAGTGCTGATTTAGAGGCAAACATGTCTGAGTTGCAAGGCAAACATGTTGCTTTACAAGCTAGTTTGTTTGACTTGCAAGACAAACATGTTTCTATGAATGATAGGTGGTGTGAATTGCAAAGCAAACACGAGGCTTTGCAAGAGAAATATGATGTGACATTCATTCACAATCAGAAATTGACCGTTGATCTTTCAAAGTGCACTGAAGCCAACATGTTTTATGAAAACCATGAAAAGGAATTTAAGTCAATGATTGAAACGTTAAAGAAAGATAAAACAGAGCTGACAAAAATGGTTTCCAGAAAACAAACTGACATTAACCTTTATATAACTCATCTTGAGGTAATGCAAAAGGAAATGGCTTGTGTTAAAACAGAAAGTGAGGCGATCCGACTCAAGTTAGACAGTTATTTGAGTTCTAGCTATGTGTTGGATCACATCATTGATGTTCAGAAAGAGAAACGGGATGTCACATGCATAGGGTACAAAAAATGTCCACCACCCGTAAGAAACAATTTTGATGCACTGCCTGATGAGGAGTATAGAACTCATTTTGAACCATCTGTTCCTTTGGACGTTGAGGAATTTGCAACAGGGCTCGGATACAAGAAAGAAGTATCATCCGATTCAGATGTGTCAGCGGATACATTTGTAACTGCTGAACAGAATCAGGATCCTCCAGTTGTGATTGAGGATGCTGATTCTTCTGATGATGAGTCTGATGATACCGATTCAGCAAAGTCTGATGCGGTGATAAACGAAGAGGACATACCTCTTGAGAATCATATTCTGTGTGATCCTCCTGCAAAACCCGCTAAGACTGTTGCAATCGAGTCCTCGTCTGCACAAGAGTCGGAAAGTGTGGATTTGCTGTACACTCTAGTTGGTGATGATAAAATCTATTCTGACAAAGATTTTCCTATTAAGAATGTTAATCAATCATTAATCAGTAAAGTCTTTGAAAATTCAACAACTAAGTTTTTGGGAAAGACAGGATCACGTGTTACAGTAACACAGTGCCCTCCTATCCCTAAGGCTGAAGTTAGAAAACAGTTTGGCAATCAGAAATTACCAACAGTGCAAAAACAGCAAAACCATACCAAGCCAAAAGAAAAATTACCGGCTCAAGGTCAAAGGAAGCCGAATCAGAAGAAGAAAAAGAATGTGAACTTTGTGAAATCCAAGGGAACGGACAAAATCGCAACATTTGAAAATCAATCTAACTTAGATTTTGTCAAAAAGGCAACAGTGATGAAAAGGAATGAACCAAGTAGTTCAAAACCTAGTACCTCGGGGTCACAAAGTTCATCATCATCGGTAAGACGATCACATGATACTTCGGGGTTTGTTGAACGAAGATCATGTTTTGAATGTGGTACAATTGGGCATATCATTCGAAATTGCCCGTATCTTCATAAGTTGAAAGCAATTGATGATGATCCCCGTGAACACAATCACCAAAAGCGATCTGTTTCTGTAAAACAAGATCCCCGACTTGTAAGAGAAAGGGAAAAGAAACAGAAACGCCAACAAGTCAAGGTGGTTGAAAAGGCACTTAAGAATGAAGTGGTTCAAAAACAAACGGTTCCAGTTAAACCAGAAAGTTCAAAATTGTCAAAAACTTCAAACAATCACGAAGTTAAACTTTCAAACAATCAAACTGGTAAATTTCAACAGACATGGAAACCTAAAATAACCACAAATTCAGGGGGACCATCACAATTTTCGAATCATCAAAGAGTAGAGGTTATTGTCATTGATGAAAATGGAAGACCCAAGACCACAATGGCTTGGGTCCCCATCTCCAACTAATTATGTGAGTTCATGTGCAGGGTGTTCCAGGAGGAACTATCAGTAGTCATTGGATTGTTGATAGTGGGGCATCCAGGCACATGACAGGCGACATGAAGCTTCTCTACGACGTCAAATCTATTAGAGGAGGTTATGTTGCTTTTGCTGGAGATAAAGGCGGATATATTACGGGTGAAGGAATGATTTCCAACGGGGTTGTTAGCTTTGATAAGATCAACTTTGTACAACAACTTGATCACAATCTTCTTAGTGTTTCTCAAATTTGTGACAAGCAGTTCTCGGTACACTTTGATGCAAATGGATGTTATGTGCTGAAACCCGGCTTCAAAATTCCAAAAGAATGGATTCTCTTGTCGGCTCCAAGGATAAATGATTTGTATGTCCTTGATATGAGCCAAGCTATCACAACGTCTGCACAAGCAACATGTTTCGTTTCCAAAGCCACAGAAAAAGACACAATCTCTTGGCACAGGCGAATGGGTCACATTCACTTACGCAAAATGAATCATTTGGTGTCAAATGAATTGGTGAATGGTGTTCCTCTTAAAAACTTCCATCTTCAAGACGTCTGTGTTTCGTGCCAAAAAGGAAAACAAACGAAGAAGCGACACCCTACAAAGAAGATCAACACGGTGGCTGTTCCTCTTGAACGCTTGCACATGGATTTGTTCGGTCCTGTCGAGCACAAAAGTATTAGGAATGATCAATATTGCCTCGTGATAACTGATGATTATTCAAGATTTTCTTGGGTGGCGTTCATGGCACACAAGAGTGAAACCTTCGGTATTATCAAAAACTTGATCATTCAGATTGAGAATCTTTATAACTTGAAGGTTAGGCGGATACGCAGCGACAATGGTACTGAATTCAAAAATCATGCCATGGCGGAGTTTTGCACTTCAAAAGGTATTCTTCACGAATTTAGTGCAGCCTACACTCCTCAACAGAATGGCGTCGCTGAACGTAAAAACCGCACATTGATCGAGACTACTAGGACCATGTTGGTAGAGTCGCAGCTGCCCATTCCATTTTGGACTGAAGCTGTGTCCTCTGCATGCTACACGTTGAACCGAGTCCTTACAGTCAAAAGGCACAACAAGACCTGCTTTGAGCTTATTAACAAACGGAAACCAGACTTGTCATATCTTGAACCGTTTGGAGCTCCTTGCACAATTATCGATCCTAATGGAAAGTTTGGGGCAAGAGCAATTGAGGGATACTTTCTTGGGTATTCCACCCCGAACTTAAGAGTCTGGAATCTAGAGACAAAAAGGGTCGAGGAATGGTCTGAAGTCAGAGTACAAAGGCACACTTTACCAGTTAGAAATCCTGGTCAGCCTTGGATGTTTGAGTACGATGACTTTTTCAATTCGATCAATGTTGAAGCAGTTGAAGAAAATGCTGCAGCAAGGATGTTTTTCGAGAGTGACAATGCAACAGATTCACCGTTGGTTCGTCCCATTATTGTCAATCAAGAACCATCTTCAGTGAACAACAATGCTCTCGACAATGAGGATTTTCACGATGCTTCCGAATTGAACGAATCTTCAGAGGATGATGAATTTCTAGATGCAGATCAAGAAGCTCCAACAACAGCAGTTCATGGTACTTCAGAGGGTACTCCTCCAGTGGTTGTTCCTAGGACAGCTGAAGCTACTGCATCATCCTCTTCGCCAATTCCGGGTATTGAATTGGTTGTTGATCTCAATCTCAACAACCTGGGTATTAATGTTCCTGTACCAGATAATCCAGAAACAAGGATTCACAATACCCATCCTCAACAAAACATCATCGGAAATGTACAGAGTGGCGTTCAAACAAGAAACATGTTGCGAAACAACAACAATGCAGGCTTGTATACGGCGATTAGAGAATCTGGTCAACAAAATGATTGGTCTTTCGCGTGTTATGTCTCACAGGAAGAACCAAGAACTTGGAAAGAAGCTTTGAAAGACAATTCATGGGTTGAAGCGATGCAGGAAGAACTGCAACAATTCCAGAAGCTTGGTGTCTGGAAACTCGTAGAGAAACCTGCTGGTTATAAGAAGATTGGTACCCGTTGGGTGTTTAAATGCAAAAAGGATGACCGTGGAATTGTTATCCGAAACAAAGCAAGGCTAGTCGTTCAAGGTTTTCGTCAGATAGAAGGGATCGACTACAACGAAGTGTATGCACCTGTTGCACGTCTAGAAGCAATTCGGATCTTTCTGGCTTTTGCCTCATTCAAAGGTTTCAAGGTATACCAGATGGACGTGAAAAGTGCATTCTTACATGGTGTGGTGGAAGAAGAGGTGTACATCGAACAGCCTCCAGGTTTTGAAGATCCTATCCATCCCGATCGGGTTTGGTTGCTCAACAAAGCTCTCTATGGTCTTCATCAAGCACCGCGAGCTTGGTACGCAACCTTATCTAATTATTTGCTGGAGAATGGATTTCGCAGAAGTCTTATCGATTGTACTCTTTTCATCAAAGAACAAGATGGAGATCTTCTACTGGTACAGGTATACGTTGATGATATTATATTTGGTTCTACTAATGATGTTTTGTGTAGGAATTTCGAGCGCATCATGCAGGATAAATTCGAGATGAGTGCTATGGGGGAGATGACTTTCTTTTTGGGCCTACAAGTACAACAAACCGAGTCTGGGATATTCATCCATCAGACTAAATATGTTGGTGACATCTTGAGCCGGTTCCAGATGTCTAATGCAACGCCCATCGGTACCCCATTGCCGCAAAATCACGGAATTACTCCAGACTTGAAGGGTGAAGCTGTTAGCCCCTCGTACTACCGCGCGATGATCGGATCTCTTATGTATCTCACAGCATCAAGACCAGATATAATGTACCCAACGTGCCTGCTTGCCAGATATCAAGTGAACCCGAAGGCCTCACATCTTGCAGCTGTAAAAAGGATTTTTCGTTATTTGAAGGGTTACCCTGACACCGGTCTATGGTACCCTAGGGATAATAACTTTGACTTGATCGCATTCAGTGATTCTGATTTTGGCGGATGCAAAATCGACGGCAAATCCACAACGGCTGGATGTCAGTTTTTGGGAAATCGCCTAGTCACATGGCAGTGCAAGAAGCAGACGTGCGTCGCTACATCAACATGCGAAGCTGAATACATTGCTGCCTCAAGTTGTTGCTCCCAAGTCCTATGGATCCAACAACAAATGCGTGATTACGGTTTTGAATTCCTAACTACTCCTATTTACGTTGATAATTCTGCTGCATTACAGATCACTAGAAATCCTGTGCAGCATTCAAAGACTAAGCACATCGAAATTAAGTATCATTTCATACGTGATTGCTTTGAGAAAAGGCTAATCGATGTTGCTTACGTCCACACCGATGACCAACGTGCCGACCTTTTTACCAAAGCATTTGACAAATCAAGATTTGACTATTTATTATTGGTAAACGGCATTAAGGTCAAGCAAGAGTAATCCACATCGGAAAATCATTTTTGTAAATACCTTTGTGTTTTAAATTTGTCTTAGTTTATTGATTTTAGGGGGAGTAAATCCAAAATTTGAAAATCCAAAAACATTGAAAAATTTCAAAAACCCAAAAACAATAGAAAAACAAAAATGAGTTTCCTGGCGAGCAAAAGAGAAAATGATAGTACATCAGTGGTCTGTCTAAACCTCTTTAAATCTTAAATGAAAAAGCGATAAGCAGCTCTATATAAGATGTATCGGTAGGCTCACAATCATTTTAAAGTGTGCAGGGTGATATAAACTTAAATCGACTGAAGACCAGGTGGGAACCATTCATTGGCATATGGTCTTGGTACCGAAATTTCGTTTGAAAGATTGCCGAGGTTCTGAGATATTCGGTCTTTATGCTGCTTATCATCTGGGTATCATGGTTGTATCTTTTACCGAAAAATAACGGGGACGCAAGTCTAGATCTTCCATGATACTATACATACGTGTACATACTGCATACGACCTCAATAAGTGATAAACAATCACATGTCCCTCTAAATAAGTGATAAAATATCACAAATTCTTTCCGGGAGTCAAGTTCGTCTCTCTGCTGTACGAAAGTACTGACCTATTCACGGACTTGCTCCTGTGCCCTCATGCATCGAAAATCAAGTTCCTCATCAATAAGTGATTCTATCACATAGGGCTTGTTTTCAATCAAAATAAGTGAGAATCTCACATCATATACGGTCAAACAGATGATAATCGGTATACTCACCGGTAAGATGAACCCTCGTGCATACCTTGATACGGGAATGTGTCGTGATGTGGATGAACACCGGTCGGTAAGTATAAATCATACCTTAACGTATCCCCTCGCCATGATTACAAATGATAAGTTGAGCTTATGTGGACAACAATACCGATAATTGTTATAGGATGCTTATCTTAATGTTATCTAATTGAACAACAAGAGCGTTTTGGCCTGACCGTACACTGATATGATTCTCTTACCCTCGAAACTCGCAAAAAGAATGTCTGTAAATATTTATTTTATGCTTTCGTTTCTGCATCTTTGAATATATTTATTTACTGCTTTCAGTCTTTACATTTGAAAAATTCAAAATACCAAAAAGATTTTATTTCTATTTTATTTTCGATCGTACGATGTTGGAACTCGAGTCTTCGTTACCTGAAACCTGAACGAAAACCGAAAATGACTAAATCTTCATAAACGGTCGAAATTTGCAAAGTGTTGAAAGTTGAAATTGAAATTGATAAAATACTTTAAACTTTCAAGCTGTCGGACGGTGTTTGTTTAAACAATGGTCACATGTGTGTCGTTTGTTTATGTTTACTATATTCCAAGCAGTTGTTCTCATTACGCGTTTAGATTTCTTGCATGTGCAGATTCTAAAGGCAAGGAGAACATGGTCGATGACAAGCTTCGGAATGAAGACACGACGTGAAGGCACTCAAATGATGAAGATGATCGAGTTGCCGCTGACCATCATCAACACCACAAGGATCTCACTTCATAAAGAACAAGACTTTCACGAGCATAACTCAAGGGGGAGCTTATGTTAAGGGGGAGTTTGTCAATACACTTCCTACCTGAACCAGGGGAGTTTGTTGGTACACTTTCTGCTTTCAAGACGTGAAGACTTTAAAGATCCTCCGACATTGAAGGGTTGAAAAGACGTCAAAGACTTGAAGTCACAAAGATCGAGACAAAGCTACAGCCAGACAAAGCTACAGCCAAGGGGGAGTTTGTTGGTGCACTTGTGTCTGTACTTTGTCTATATTGAGTCTTGATACGAAACGATGTCTTTGATGTAGGATTGATGTAAGTTTGACCAAGTCAACCATCCTCCGGTTTGACTTGGCCAAACAGTTAGAAAAATGGTTGAAAGCTGTTTGGGTCGAAAGATGTGTCATCGAAGGATAGTTTAGATCCTTCGATGAGCTCGAGAGATGACCTACGAAGGATAGACCACGAAGGATACCATCCTTCGTGGTATATGTGATCTTTCGATGGGTTTATGGTCGATAGATGATCCTTCGATCATCTTATCTGATCCTTCGACCAGACATGCTGTGTTGGGTATAAATACCCATGTGTTGTGTTCACTTCGACAGGTTAAGAAGTTAGACATTTCAGAAAAAGTGAGAGCATTCTGTTCAGAGAACACACACGAAAGATAGAGAGAGTTTATAGAATACATCTGTAAACCTTGTGCTTGTAACCGAACCTTTCATACGCATTAATACAAGTGGTGTTAATCGTTGAATATTGTGTGTTGTGTTTATCATTGTGCTTGTTCTATCCCGGTTTGCATGCTAGCTTGGATTCCGCACTCGCTAATGTGTTAGACATAACAAGGAATAGGTTAAACCTCAACCTCCGAGGGACCTACAATATAAAATACCGCTTGGTCGGGCATTGAATTTTTAATCATATAAAGGTTAATTTATTGAGATGACCCGTTTAAACTGTTTTGTTTGCTTAAAGCCTTTGGGGGGTTAATAACCATGTCCCGGATATCCTTGGCATCATTCATTGAAATGGCCACGACCTAAGCACGGGGTGTAGGCATACACCTGCCGGTGCATATAAATAAAAAGGTATAACCATATGTTCAAGAATAACCCGACGCAGGATTATATCATGTGGTGTGTCTATTAATCTTTAACCCGGTATTCAGCCCGGGCTACTGAACGTATAACGAACATGTAATTCTTTTACAAGTTTATATATAAATAATTATCCCAAGTTATAAAAGATTATTTTGTGCTTTGTGCATTCAAATCTATTTTCTTAAACATTTTCAAAATGAGTCTGTTAATTGTATTTACCAGTGTAAACTGACGTATTTTCCCAAAAGGCTAAGTGCAGGTACTAAACGGAATAGGCTGGCTACTCCTAGCATCAATAAAGAGTCTTGCAAGCTTAGATGTTAATAAATCTGTTGAACAATGATCTTTTGAACTTTGATCCGCCTGTGGATCCTTACAACCATTTTGTAATACACTCGATATTACTTTTTATTCGGTTTGTAATGATTTTATCTTTCGACTTCCGCTGTGTATTAAACTGTGATAATATAAATTGTCTATGATATCAACTACGTCACGATACTCCCCACCAGGCCCACCGGTAATACGTGGAAATATCGGGGTGTGACAATCTTCATCATGAACAACAACCTGCATTTTTCTTTCTTTTTGGGGCTTGCTTCCCTTAGCTTCTTTGACTGTTTTCCTTTTTACTTCATTGCCCAGAAGGTGTTTTGCCATTGCACTCTCAAATAATTCAAGAGTATCTGTGGTAACCCACTCAATTGGGTATCCTTCTTTTCGGTCCCATTTTTTCCTATTGCAAGCATCGTTCACCAAGGTAAGCTGTAACAAAATAGATTTTTCAAATGACAGATATTTTTTGGCGTTTTAATGACACACAAATGAATAGTGAAATTTTATTCTTACCGCAAGTATGATCAGCGGCCCTGTGTAATGCTTTTTGGGAGCCCATGCGGTTTTGGCGTGTTGCAAGCATTAGATGATATAACTACACCAGTTCATTTGGTTTATTTGAACGTTTGGTGTAACGTTGTGCAAGAATTGTTTGTTGACGACTGCATTATCAGTTGCATGCCCCATTATAGTGTAAATGCTACAAGGAAATTTAGGCAGAAGTTTCTCCTAAAGCCATGCATCATAGGCAAAACGTTATCAAAGTATATCTTCACACTTGGTCTGTTAACCCAACCCAACCCTTTGAACTGTGCTTTCCACTCAGCCACCACCTGGTCTTTAGTTGTAGGTCTTTTTTCATGTTCACGGACACGCTTCCCTTTGGTATAAACCTTAAAGAGTTTATCAATTCTTCATTCATATGTATGGTATGGTTGCCAACGTTTAGGGTGGTTGTCTTTTATTGTAATTTTCAACCAACCAGTACGCAAGCATTGTCGGTACGGTGTCTATTTTCAACCTTAGTGTAGCACCAAACCCCATTTGGTGTACTATCTGTCTTTGATTTTCGTTTAGATTCATAAACCATCTAGTCAAGTTTGTAGGTTTTACTCTTGGCAAGATTCTAGCCCCACTGAACTCATGATATGGTTCATCCTCAACCTCAACGTTTTGACTTAATGTCATCCTCTTATTGGCGTTTTGGGCCTTTCCAGTATGGACATTTATTCTCAATCTTAACCTCTCTTCGCCTATAAAAAATGATTTCATGGCGTTTTATTTTATAGGGTTTTATAGATCAATAAGAGATGATAGATGTTGAATAAGACAATAACAGTTAAATGGCGTTTATAACAGAAACCATACATTTTTTGGCGTTTAGTAACAAAGCTATGACAGGATACATGTTTGTGGCGTTTTAGTAACACATGAGTGATATGTAAAATTTCGTTCTCATACATTGTTAAACAAACGATACAAATTTTGGCATTTTGGCAACAAAGTATCAAAGTGTATTTTTACATCACGAAAAGTAACATTTGTGTACCATATCCTCTTGTTGTCTTCTTTCGTTGCTCGTTCGTTTTTTGGCGTTTTGGAGCAGATGACCCTTCCCCTTCCGCACTTGTAGAAACTGCAAATATTTGTTAAAATTAGAACGCCAAAAGCAGCATAAACTAGCATAATGTAAATCGAAGTTAACTCACTATGTTTTTTTTCCTCTGGATCTGGTTTGATCTTTCGACGCCATAGTTTTTGTTGTTTCGCGTTTTCTAGGGTTTTTGGCGTTTTACGTTGGTTTTGGGGAGGTTTCTCTGGGAAGTATATATGTTTCGGTCAGGCTTTGATGTGTTTTGTATATGAACATTTACCTTTTTGGCCTTATGGAAGCGCGCCACACTAATAAAAGTGATGTTATTTACGAAAACGTCACCGCTTCATGTAGTCCATAGATTGTTTTGATCTGACGGTCCAGAATCGTTCTCACAGTTCTCACACTTTCACTCGTTCTCTTTAAATCCTGGCCCTATATATATATGCATATTGTCAAATCTTGATATATACAGATACGTATATAGTCGTTTTTAAACTATGCATATGTGTATATTACGAAAAGCATAGGGAAAATGTGTGGTTCAGAATACTTCTTAAGTTTCTCAATTAACTTAGTGCTTCTCACACGATCCTAACCCTATATATATATATATATATATATATATGGAAGTATCTATGGAAAACCCGTATAATTTAGAAAACTTGGGAAACTCTAACCTCTCGAATTTTTTTTTTTTTATATTTACACATGTTATATACATGTTTTTAAGGGTTTTGGGCAAAAAAAATCAAAAAAGCGCCGAGTGGATATTTAAAAAAATAAACAAATTTCCGAGGTAACATAAGTCAGACGAATGCAACATATGTTACACCAAAACTTGTTTATTTTTTTTTTAAATATCTACTCGGCGCTTTTGTTTATTTTTTTTTTTTTGCCTAAAACCCTTAAAAACATGTATATAACACGTGTAAATTTTTTTCAAAAAAAAAATCGGGAGCTATGTGTTTCCCGGGTTTTCTAACCACAAGTGGGTTTTCTATACATCTTTCCCCTATATATATATATATAATATTTTAAACTAAAAATTAATAAAATAATAACTTTAGGGATGAATTTAGGAGCCCCAAATTTAGGGGCTCATGTTAGGATTTTGTTTTTTTTTTTAATTTGAGGGATAAAGAAAATAGACAAGGAGGCTGATGTGGGTTGAAAAGAAGGGTTTTTAGCAGTTGCCTTAAATTTTAGAGATGGAGAAAGATATAGTTTTCCTGTTAGAGTTCTCTAAAGTTTGTTTTTTTTTAAACCCTCATATTTCTCATTCTTTATTTCTATCTTTATTTTACTCAAGAACCCTTATTCTATTATTTCTTTCTCTTTCTCACACACTCAACATAAATTATAAATATAAATGCTTGGATTTGAGCCTCTAGATATAGAGGTTTTCTTTTGTTTTCTCTATTATAAAGAATGAGAATGAGAACTAGTGATGTTTTAGAATATTTCTTTAAAATATTCTCTAAAAAGTAGAGATGAAGAGTATGTAGGTGGGATGTGAATCCTGTAAGCCTAATACGGATAACAATAATTCTCATACTTTGACAACTATAACAATTATTTTAAGGAACTTTTGATAGTAGATGCTAATAATCATAACAAAATTGATTGATGAATTTCTAATACAATGAAAAATGGAGGATAATAGCTAAACTATCATCCAAATCTCCATGTATGCATAATACGCCAAGCATCACTAGGCCAACCGGCATCGATTTTGGAAAAATGAAAACCAATCTTGGTGATGCTCCAATAGCATCTATTCATGCTAAACAAACTTCTACCACATAATTTAATGATTTCATCGTCGAAAACTGGAAACGTGGTTTCTTCACGAGGAGTAACACTGTTGTTACCATCAAACCAATAGAAACGACAATTATATTTGTTTGCTCCGTAGAAGTCCATACGGAATTTCCAAGAAACAAACTCCCCAGGGTGAATCACCTAAGCTCCACGATCGTCACATCCCACCACGACTTCTGGAACTTCTCTATTAGTAATTGTAATTCTATATGGTTCAAGCCATTTGCTCGAAGGTGGGGTGGTGTGGGCGTTCAAAATACCAAAAACATGGAACACAAAGAACACACAAAAATTAAGTTTTAGTAAAAGGCTCATAGTTAAAGTTGATATGTAAACGTATTCTCATTGTGGGTATATATAGGAAAGGAGATGGCATTCGATATAGAAAAAATTAATTCCGTTCAAAGGATTTGAGATACGTAAAAAGATATTGTTTGTTAAATACACGACAAAGTATTAATTACGAGGAGAGTTATTGGAACATAAGGCTCCAATACATGCATGTTAAAATAAATCTATTATACATACATACATTTAGTCTATAAGGTCAGGTTCATTGCCATCTAGGAATAAATTATATTAGTAATTTCTTTCTCTAAATTGGTGTAGTTGGGGCATGTTTTTGTAATGGGGCAAGTGGTTAAACTGTGTGTCTTACTGGTTTACTGGGCAAACTTACCGGACCTGCTAGACCAAATTCAAAAACCAGCTAACGCCAATTAAAAAAAAAAGAGTAGAGTAGATGGGTGATCCCTATGATTTATTAAAATTTTGGATTTGATCATTTTCTTTTCAAAAGTACATAAATGGTCTATGTGGTTTGCACTTTGTAACACATATAGTCTCTTGCCAACATGTCAAAGGTTTCAGCATGTCCAAATTAGGAACTAATTGCATTATAAAATGCAAACCACGGGGACCATTCAAGTGACTTTTGGCTGAGTTGAGGACTGAATGATTACAAAGTGCAAACCACTAGGACCGTCCGTGTACTTTTAAAAAGTTAGGGATCAAATTCAAAATTTTGATAAACGATAAGGACTATCTATAACCATCAAAAAGAATTTATACTTATAAATATCAAATTTAGAATCCACATATTACAACATTTGACATTACACCCAATATTTACAACTGTATATTCGAAATGCATTCCAAGACTGAGCTTGATCAATTGTCTCAAATGGCTTGCCTGCCGTTATCAAAGACACGGTGGATGGTAGTAGGCTAGAAACGCTTGAAGCAGCTATGTGGCTAGCTGGTCAACTCACTGAAACTGCATAAAGTCGAAGCATCTGGATCGTGAAGGGAGCAAGGGGTCAGCTAGCAAGGCCCATGTTGAAGAATCAAATGAGGCAAAAGAAACTAAGGCTGAATCTTCCTCTTACTCTGGTACAAGTAAAAAGCGCAAGGGTAATGGAATAAACTATGTGGCTACTACAAACCCTCATATACCAGCCACCCCACTAAACCAAGTCGCACCTACTGGTCGCCCGAACAAAAAACCCTATACTGGCCCTCAGACATTGTGTAACCATTGTAATTTCCACCACCAAGCCCATACCCCATGCCAACAGTGCACCAATTGTGGACGCCTTGGTCCCTTGGCTCATGTTTGTCGCTCAGTTCCGCGACAAGCACCTAACCAACACCAAACTCACCCTAATAACCAATTAGTCACCCAACCCATATACCAACCGCCTCAAATCATGGCTCCACCTTCGCAGAACATGATCCAGCCCTATTACCAACCCAATCTCCTCTAGATAGAACATATTTTAAATGTGGTGACCCTACTCATTTTCGAAACACCTGCCTAAGATTGGTGAACATCATCAACGCCCAATCTCAGACAAACCCGGTTAATCAAGCCAACCAGGCAGCATAGGGTAGAGTCGTCAATAACAATGCGAATCAAGCAGAGGCTAACAACAACGCTGGAAACGTGTAGTCCGAGTCCGAAGAACGAAACTTCTTTACTGTTTTGATTTCAAGAAAAATGGGAAGTTCTGATGTCATCATTTCGAATTTTCGCCATTTTCTTTTGTACTTAGACAATTATGTTAATGTATTGTTGACTTAGGCATTTCATGCTAAAGTCATTTATTATCTTTATCGTTTTATTTTCTTTTCTTAATGCAATCATTATTTCACCTTAATGTCGTTACATGTTGCTATTTCACAATTCATTACTATCTCATTACATACAAATAACCAACCTGACCCGCAAGGGGCAAGGACGTGGTCACAACCTAACCCATAAATGTTAGGGACACAAGTATTTCTCTATCAAGTTTTGGTTGTGGTGGTCTAGTTATATTTACTTAGTGTGTGAGTTAGTAGCGTCGTCACATAGAACCAAACATGGTCTGATAACGAATCAGATGAAATATGATGAGCACATGGTGGATACGCCACCGGTACTTCCTATATATATGTGTGCTTAACAAATTTCAAAAGCCTCGTTAGACCGATCATGCGAAGTTCTGTGTAAGTTTTGTTATGTAATCAATCATGATTCGAATAACGATGTCGATGTAATTTGGTAGAGGCATTGTGGATACGCCGTTGGTACTTCCTATATATATGTGCGTCTCTCAAATTATAAAAAGCATCGTTAGACTAATCATGGGAGATTTTGTTAGCTTTTATGTTTCTGTGGTTGGTGATTTAATTCTATGGTGTAGACTTTCCCTTAAATCATAGTCAATCCTCAATATGCCGTTCTTTGGCTTCACGGTGTGATACTCGCATCGCTTAGGATAGGCTATCTCATACCTAACTATGCATGTTTTTCACTCCCGCATCTTCGGCACTAAAAAACGATTCCTTAACTGGGTATTCAATCCTTACCAGGAACCTTACCGCCTCAAATGGATCTAAACCCTACTCCCGATAAATCTTAGCATGAGTGTACTTTTAGCATCCTTAATACATGTGTTTAACACTCATCACCTGACGTTCATAAAAAGCGGTACGAATCTAAGATGAGAGTTCTTAGTGCAATTCCTAAATCTAACTAGTATCACCCACACCTATTAAAAACACTACACACCTTTCTACACGAACGGTTTCTCCAAATTTCGGGATGAAATTTTCCAAAGTAGAGGAGACTGTAACATCCGTAAAAAACAGATCCCTGAAACCCGATTCATATTGTAAATTGGATCCTACACCTAATAAATGAATGTGAAGTTTTTATAATCTTTATATTCGTTTATTAGTTATATTGTGTCGTGCGTCTATTTAATTCATTTAAATATGTTCGGATCCAAAACGTTAATCTTGAAAGTTTATAACTATATGCGGTTAGTTAGTTATTAAATGAAAAATCATTTTAAAACTAGGTTAGAATAGATTTTAAAAGAAATAATATAACTAGCAATAAATCATGTTAGTTAAAAAATATATAATAAATAAATAAATATATAACTAAACTAAGTTATTTATACTTATAAATCAAGTTAGTTATTTATCTAACTAAGTTGGATATTTGATTAAACCAAGTTATAAAGAATAAAGGTGCCTTATATCGCAAAGTTGAAAGAGAAGGGGCCAGTTTGTGACATTAGAACTTTTATTAATTAAAGAAACATAAAACTGGTGGAGGACACCCTGGGTCTCCTCTTTATTACCGCGCGCAACCTGCTGGGCTATTTCACTTTTGGTGATATAACCCAGCCTTTAACGATTATATATTGTACAAAGAAAAATATATATTGGTGACGCGCGGGCCGGGTATCAAACCCAGGCATCTAGACGGCCCAAACTTCAAACAGCAAATGAACAACAACTATACCACAACCTTTGTGCTATAACCCGAAACAAACAGACTTTTAAACTGACCACATCGCAAACCAGCTACATCATCTTCTTCGCTGGGAGTTCACCAGCCCCAAATTCCCAAACCACCCGACCCGACCACGACTCTTTGACTCCCTTTAGAACCTAAAGGAATTGGTTTTGTTAAACAATTAAATCCCTATCATTTAATCCATTCCTTTCATCTTTAACTAACCAAATTTATAAGAAAAAAATCAATTCACCATTATTGTACCTTCATGAACTTGAAGGGTTTTGGTTAATTCGACCATTTTGAACATAAAATTTGGTTCCATTCGTGCACTAGTACCCTTTCTCAATTGTATCAACTCTCAAAAACCTACAAATCTACACTCAAGTCGTGAACTTAATCGAAGATCATTTCTAGGGCTCGTAACTTATTCTTAACATATCTTCTTCATACAGACACCGATTCAGGTAATTCAAAAGCCTACTCCCCTTAGTTTTTCGAGGTCTACTAAACCCCTTTATAAATTTCTATGATAGAGGGCTTAATCTGCACGAATTTTAAATCCCCATTTCCAGGGTTCTTAGATGATAAAAATTGGGGCTTTTAGTCCTTTGCTTACATTTTGATTAAATTGATCATAGGGTTTTGTTCCACATCATGTTAGATTCTTTTCGTGAAATTTTGAGAATTTTTAGGATTAGTTTGATTATGTTATGAATTTTTATTGCAAAAATATATAAAAAGAAATTTTATATAAAATAAGAAAACAACTAAACTGGATATCGTGAATTTCATCGTAGGCTCAAGATTTAGTAATTTCGTAGATTTTACGATCCATGATTATAATTGTTTTGTTACTAAGTAAATAAAATAATTATCAGAAAATTTGTCTTTTAATAAATAAACGGTGGTTATATTAAAAATGTAATTTTTGACTAAACTATATTTTTTTATGATGGATTGTTTTATATAAAATTGATATTACCTAACTTACAAAAATATATATATACACAATTTTTACCATCACATCTGAAAACTTAAAATTTGGTTCTCATTTTGTATAAACTCATAAGATTGTTATTGGGTAAATTGTGATGTTTAGGTTAATTTTATCACGGTATAAAAATTGGTTATAGACTTAGAAATTTATTTGTATCTTTATTTTATATGTCACAAATGTTAGTTAGACAAAATTGTTGAATTTTAAGATGTTAAAATAGTAT
>JARYGA010016468.1:0-46590 GCA_030545235.1 Helianthus tuberosus | reverse complement strand
TATTTTCCAAAAACCACCTACTTCTTCTGTTTCAACTAATCCTACTACTAATGATCTCTATGCCTTGATTTTGCAGATGAGGAATCATGCACAAGAGTAGGATAAGACCAACGAAAGGATCCTCTGGGAGATCGATGAAATCAAGAAACAGAAGAAATCAGTGGAGGATCACTCCCCTCTGATGCCAAGATCGCTGAACTTCGACACTCCGGTCATAACCTCACAATACTCAGCAGTTCCGGACGTGCAATACTTGGGTGAACTATCAGGAAGGCGTTATGGGACAACAACAATGAGTCAGGCATTTGGCTCTTGCTTCCAGCCTCAGGGATCCTCTTCTCAACCATTAGGATCCTCTTCTCAGCATCAGGGATACTTCACGTTAGGAGGATATGTGGGAATGCATGCGGTACAAGGATCTTCCCAGGTCCAAGGATCCTCCCAGGTCCAAGGATCCTCTCTGGTCCCAGGATTCTCCCTTGTTCAAGGATCCTCCCTGGTCCCAGGACCCTTTCAGGTTCAAGGATCATCGCAATTCCAAGGATCCAACCCCCTTCAAAATCAAGGATCCTCGAGAAATATGCAACCTCAGAACTTAGACGTCCATCAAGGAGACTTCATACCAATGCAGACCATTGCCTCCTCTGGTCCTTCAATCATGCCAGAGTCTCGACAAGATGGATTCACATCCGCAATTCCAAACTCGAATCCTGTGGGAGGTAACACTTTTAATAACTTATATAACACTAACCATGGCTTTATGCAGGATACAGGTATCAATCAGGCCATGGCTAGGGAACTGCAGAAGCTTAAGGATATGATATCCAGTGTACCAGGGGTGGTTAAACCCATTCCTGAGATTGCGGATGGTAGCCATAGGATATCTCGTTTTGCACCACCTTTGTGTGATGCTGAGATACCTAAAAGATTCCAGATACCATCAATGAAGCTATATGATGGTTCAACGGATCCAGAAGAGCATGTAGCTCAATACAGGGAGAGGATGGAGATCAATCCAATTCCGGAAAGGTTGAAAGAAGCATGTCTATGCAATGGATTTGGATCCACACTTACAAGATCTACTCTTAAACGGCTGCTAAGTCTTCCCCCTTACTCTATTACTTCATTTGCTAATTTAGTTAACTTGTTCAATAGTCAATTCTCTTGTAGCAGAAAGTTTGAACGATTAACTAGTGATCTATATAGGGTAACACAAGGTCAAAATGAATCACTTAGAGATTATATCACTAAGTTTAGTAAAGAATCCTTAGATATTCCCAATTTGGATATAGCTACGGCTGTTGAAGCCTTTAAAATGGGATTGCTTAGGGATTCATTATTCTATGATGATCTTGTTATGACACCTTGCAGGAATCTTGATGAAGTAAGGACTAGGGACCTTAGGTTCATCCGCCTAGAGGATGACAAAAGGATCCAGGATAGATTGACAGGATCCTCAAAACAGGATAAGCAAGGATCCTACTTCAGGAACAACAAATCCAAGTCCTATAACAGATCTGATAACCAGAATGTGCACACAGTGGAACAAGAAGAGGATGATGAGAATTATCCTCCTATTTCTGAATATTGTTTCTCTATTGATAACAATGAACTAATCCTTGCAATGCAGAATCTAGGTGAGAAAGCTAGGTGGCCAAGGAAAAGTGATAAACCAGCTGCTACAAAGGATAAATCCAAGTGGTGTGCATATCATGAGGATTTTGGGCATCTCACTGAAGAATGTATTGCACTTAGAAAGGAAATTGTTTATTTGTTGAGCAAGGGGCATTTAAAGGAACTCTTGGGACGAAAGAAGTCAAGAACCCAGGATCCTGAAAGGATCCCGGAAAGGGCTCCTGCTCCTCCGGCAGATGCACAAGTGATAAATTTCATATCCGGCGGATCAGACATCTGTGGTACATCCTTCTCAGCAGCAAAAAGACACGTTAAGGAAACCAAGATGGATAACGGAGACAGACCCGTCAGGACCTCCGTTGTCACCCAGGATAAAGTCATTACTTTTGATGAGGATGATCGTGTTGACATCCAGGATCCTCATCATGACGGTCTCATAATTACATTGTTTATTTCTAACCACTTTGTTCGCAGGATCCTTATAGATGGAGGAAGCTCTGTGAACATCATTCAGCTGGATGTTCTCAAGAAAATGAATATCCCAGAGTCCGATATTATCCCAAGATCCTCAGTACTTGTGGGATTCAGTGGAGAAACAAAGAATACATTGAGGGACATCAAACTCCCAATCTATATTGAAGGATTGCATTCTTATCAAAAGTTTTGTGTTATTGATTGCTTATCATGTTGTAACGTTATCCTTGGCAGGCCATGGATACATGATATGAAGGCAGTTCCATCCACCTATCATCAGTGTGTAAAGCTTCCAAGTCCATGGGGAGTGGTGAAAATTGAGAGTGATCAACAAGAGGCTAAGAATTGCTATACCTCATCAATGAAACCAGCCTCAAGACCAAGGGAGCAATAGCAATTAAAGTATCCTTCAAGAGATGTCTTGGAGGCAAGAGAACAGGATTTGAAAGAAATCCTCATGGATCCTGATGATCCTGAATCCAAGATCTTCATAGGGTCAGGGATCCTTAGCGATATTGAACAAGAGCTAGTATCCTTTCTCAAAAGAAGGAAGACCACCTTTGCCTGGAAACATGAAGACATGACAGGTATATCTAAGGATATAATTACTCACAAACTTGGCATTGATAGGTCATTCAAGCCAATTCATCAAAAGAGGAGGAAGTTTGCACCTGAAAGAAATGCTATTATCCAGGAAGAGGTAGATAAGCTACTTCGAGCAGGTATGATTAGAGAGGTTAAGTATCCAAGATGGTTAGCCAATGTGGTTGTTGTTCAAAAGAAAAATGGAAAGTGGAGGGTATGTGTCGATTTTACAGATTTAAACAAGGCATGTCCCAAGGATCCTTTCCCATTACCCCACATTGACTCCATGGTGGATGCTACCGCGGGTCATGAGTTGTTAACTTTTATGGATGCTTCATCTGGATTTCAACAAATTCAAATGGAACCATCCGATCAAGAGGATACAGCCTTTATGACCCCAACTGGTATATACTGTTATATTGCTATGCCATTTGGATTAAGGAATGCAGGTGCTACTTACCAAAGGCTTGTCAATTTGATGTTCAAGGAACAAATTGGATACACTATGGAAGTCTATATTGATGACATGGTGGTTAAGTCCAAAAGAGCTGAGGATCACCTTAAAGACTTGGAGGAAGCATTCAATATCCTTGATAAATTTAATATGAAACTAAATCCTTCTAAGTGTCATTTTGGTGTAAAGGCAGGTAAATTCTTAGGATATATGGTAACAAAGAGGGGCATTGAAGCAAGCCCAGAGCAAATTAAGGCTATCGTGAATATCAAATCTCCTGCCAATGCTAAGGATGTGCAAAGGTTGACTGGCAGGATCGCAGCCTTGAACAGATTCATATCCAAATCCTCAGAAAAGTGCAAGGAGTTCTATGACATCCTGAGGAAAAACAAGAAATTTGAATGGACTGAGAAGCATGAAAGTGCCCTTAAAGCTCTTAAAGATTACCTATCCTCAGCCCAGCCTTAATGAAACCAGAAAAGGGAGATGTGTTATCCTTATATTTGGCGGTATCCTCAAAAGCAGTAAGTGCGGTCCTTGTTAAGGATCACCAAGGTACACAACATCCTGTTTATTATGTAAGTAAGAGCTTACTTGATGCTGAATCCAGGTATTCACATTTAGAAAAACTTATCCTTGCATTAATTATGGCATCTACTAAATTAAGACATTATTTTGAGACTCATGCCATTATTGTTAAAACTAATTTCCCAATTAAGAATGTTCTCAGGAAACCTGAAATGTCAGGAAGGATGGCTAAGTGGGCAGTGAAGTTGAGTGCATATGCTATAAGATATGAGCCTAGGACAGCCATTAAATCCCAAGCATTAGCTGATTTTGTGGCAGATTTCAGTAGTGATTTGCAAAAGGAAGCTGAACTAGAAGTCCAACAGCTTGAAGAAACCAAGGATCCTTGGATACTGTTACTGATGGATCCTCCAATGTGAATGGAACAGGGCTTGGAATACTACTAAAATCGCCACAGGGGGACATAATACCCCACTCCATAGTTTGTGAATTTCAAACTACCAACAATGAGGCTGAATATGAAGCCTTGATAGCTGGTTTGCAAATTGCAAAGCATATGAGCATCAGGTATCTTGAGGTACATGTAGATTCTTTATTGATCACTAATCACTTTAATAGATCCTATGCTGTTAAAGGTGAAAAGCTAATCAAATATTTGGAGATAGTCAAAGAATTGGCACTCTCTTTTGTATCCTTTAGTTTGACACAGGTACCAAGGGAAGAGAATGCAGAAGCTGATGCATTAGCCAATCTAGGATCATCTTTGAAGATTCCTGAGGATATTGAGATCCCTATTATCCATATCCTGACCCCTGCTATCAAGGATCATGTAGCTATGGAGGTAGGGGAAGATTCTGCAATCATCCCTAGTGATGATACCCAATCTCATTCAGGATCATGGATACTCCCAATCATGAGATACATACAACATAGAGAAATTCCTACAGGAGAAAACCCAAGGGCTTTTAAAATTAAGGTATCTCAATTTACAATATTAAATAATATGATGTATAAACGATCTCTTGCAGGACCATATTTGAGATGCATTGAGGATCCTGAAATTCAAGAAGTCCTAAAGGATTTCCATGAAGGAGATTGTGGAAACCACACTGGGGGCAGGGCATTATTCTCAAGGATCATGAGAACAGGATACTATTGGCCCACTATGAAGAAGGACGCTATGGAATATGCCAAGAAGTGTGATCCTTGTCAGAGGCATAGTAATATCCTTCACCAACCAGCAGAGCTCTTGCATCCTATATCTTCTTCTTGGCCATTCATGAGATGGGGAATGGATATAGTTGGAAAGCTTCCTAAGGCACCAGGTGGAAAAGTATTCATGCTTGCTATGACTGATTACTTCTCTATGTGGATAGAGGCTGAAGCCTTTGCTCAAGTCAGAGAAAAAGAAGTTATATCCTTTATTAAAAGAAATGTTATTACCAGATTTGGCATCCCTTCTGAAATTATTTGTGATAATGGATCCCAATTTATTGGGAGTAGAACCACTAACTTTTGTGACAGTTGGGGAATTAAGATGATAACATCAACACCAGTCCATCCACAAGCTAATGGTCAGGCAGAATCATCCAACAAGATCATCATCAACAATTTGAAGAAGAAGCTTGGATCCAAGAAAGGAAAATGGGCAGAAGAACTACCTTATGTGCTGTGGGCTGATAGAACAACTCCCAAGAATGCTACAGGCCAAACTCCATTTTCTTTGGTATTTGGGGCGGAGTCAGTAATCCCTACAGAGATGGTGGTTCCAACTGCAAGAACAAGCGTTCGTGATCCTGAAGAAAATGCTGAAAACTTGATTCAAGACTTGGATACTATAGAAGAAATCAGGGATTTAGCAAGGATAAGGATGACCAGTTATCAACAAAGGATGGCTAGAGCTTACAACAAAAATGTCAGGCTCAGGAAATTCCAAGTGGGGGATACGGTATTAAGGAAAGCATTTCAAAATACCACCAATCCTGCTGATGGAAAGCTAGCACCAAAGTGGGAAGGACCCTATTTGATTGAAGCTAAAGCAGGAAAGGGGGCATATCGATTGCTAACAATGGAGGGTGATTTGCTACCTAGAGCTTGGAATGCCGTCCATTTGAAGAAATATTTCATGTGATCATGATCCATGATCCTTACCAGACAAGTATCCTTGAAGGATCCCCGCTGACAGATGATCCTCTTTCTGATAAGTATCCTTGAAGGATCCCTGCTGACAGATGATCCTCTTTCTGGTAACATTCCAATTTTAAACTATTTCATTCTTTTTATTCTTACAAGGATAAGGATCCTGCATCCTTTATCCTCCTTTTACTTGATTCTGAGTTTTGAAGGTTCAGGTATCTTTAACTAAGCGTTGAGTATCCACAGAAGTATCCAGTTGTTTGGGCTAGTCCCCAGTTTGGGCCTGTCCCCAGTTTCGCCAATAGCGCACGATGATCCTGGTATAGTTCATGGCAATGGGACCAGTACCCGCTTTAGGGGCTGACAATTTCGTTGTACTGGCTATATTCAGGATCCTACGTATAATGGTAGACGTACCATACATCCGTTCCTAAGGTTTCTAACGTTTTCACGTTAGCTAAGGTTTTGGCATTTTCATGTCACTAAGTTTGGATAGTCGCCAGCAAGGGCCATACTCCAGTTTACATACGATCCTTTGGGCTTGTCCCCAGTTATCCTTTGGGCTTGTCCCCAGTTATCCTTTGGGCTTGTCCCTAGTTATCCTTTGGGCTTGTCCCCGGTATATTGGGCTTGTCCCCAGAATTGTTGGGCTTGTCCCCAGTCACTGACATTCATCTTATATTGGCTCAGTTCCTAGTAATATCTTATTTCAGGTTTGTGAAGATAAATGGCCAAAGATTCTTGACCCTTACTTTCAACTATGGTTTGTATCTTGGGTTATCCTAATTTTAAGTGTTGAAGGATAGGATCCTAACTTGGGTTCTCAGGTATGATCCTAAATTGTTTTGATTTTATTCATTATGTATTTAAGTGACACTTATCCTTAGACAACTGAAATTATGATCCTTAAAATATTTTTTATGTGATCCTTGATCATATCCTTAACTCTTAAGGGATATTTTTTAATTTTTTTTACTTGATAAGTTTAAACGACATGAACATCACAATAGATTGAAAAATAAAATAACAATAAGAATATCAACACAGGATATAGCCAAAAAGTTAAAGTCATTTTATTCACAAAAGCTTAAACCCTTTTAAGGTTGTCAAAATTGCCAACCCACGTTTCTACCAGCAAAACGTGGCCCGTCCACATGGGTTGGAAAATGGTGTCCATTGTTTATAGGTCTAACAAGTGCAGGAAATTAAAGACGGCAGGATCACAATGGCTTCATCCCCCAAACAGAGGATCCCTCCACCATTTGTAATCCTACCTATTGTTCAAAGGATCATCCATGATCCTCAACCCTAATTACTATTGTTCAAGTACAGACCAACCATTGTTTACCAAAACATCATCAAAACAAAAAAACCATAATCAAACTAAAAAAATGGGCTCCGGCTACGTCTAGAAATGTCCATCATCGCCCATTGTTGCAGCCTACACCTTCGCTGCATCACCACCTCCAGCTCCACTAGCTTTACCACCATGATCCTTGCCACTACCACTAGCTTCAATTGCCAGAACCTCCTCAGCCTCCTCCTCGTCATCCAGTTCAGCCAGCCTTGCCTTCCAGCCTTCCACATCCCAGTTGCTCCTGTCAAAGGCAGGATCCTGGGCTTCTTGAGCCATTTGTAGCTTGGTCTTGTACATGGCTATGGCAGCGGAGACCTTGGCATCCTCTATGATTTCGTGCTTTTCATAATCGAAATTAATCAGGATTGTAGCTGTCTGAGCTTTGGCATCTTTGAGATCTTTTTGGAGGTCAGCAATCTTGAGATCCTTAAGCAATGCGACTTGTTGGAGGTCGGCAATCTTCTTGTCCTGCTCCTCGACGTGCCCAACGTAGTCTTCAATCTCAGCAAATTTATGCAAAGAAGATAAAGAACAGTTTGAGAACAAGTGATCCTCAAATAAGTTGGATACCTAAAGCAGGGACAAGGATCCTTACCTCGTTGAAGTATTCAAGGAACTGGTGGCGGATCAGGGGCAAACCTTGCAGATCCTCAGCTTCAGAGGCTTTTCTTTTCTTGCCACCCCTTCCTTTAGCGGGTGCCTTGGGGATCGAAGCAGTTGGGCTGGCAGGAAGCTTCTTCTTGGAGGATCGGACGATGTCAAGCTCAGTGACACTAAATTTGGAAGCGGATCTTGATGATTTTCCAGCGCCTACACACCCAAAACAGATAAGTGTCCTAATTCTATTCATATATAACTATTTATTTAAACATTTGAATATAAAAGGAACGGGATACTTACTTGACATGGTGACAGAGCCTGAGGATACCTCTTGTGAATCCTGGGTGATTGTCTTGAATGATCTTGTTTCAGGATCAAGCTTTCTAAAGGCAGTAAGTCTCCCCTTGGTGGCAGCTGAAGGAATAATATGCGAGAATGTGATAGCTGTACAAAAAGAAACAAAAGCATGTTAGTAATCATTGTCAGAATGAGCTAACTTAGTGATCCTTCTAAGGATCCTCCTATCCTACCATCAGTGCTCCATTTCTTCGGTAAATCCTTTCCATCCGGGATAGAATCCCTTCTGACGAAGAAGAACCGCTGTTTCCAGTTGGTATCATTTTTAGTAGCCTTAAAAATGGGAAGTTCTTCTCCGGGTTTACATTTGAACAAATATCAGTGGGATCCAAACGTTGTGAGATCATACATCTCAGCCAACTCTGACATTCCTAGGTCAATTCCTTCCTGCTCGATGATCCTTTCAAGGGTATATAGGACCCTCCAGATCATCGGCATAGCTTGGATGTAGCAGATGCCGGTAAGGGAGAAAAAGGATTGGGTAAAGTTTGGAAAAGGATAGGTGTATCCTATGGTGAAAGGTGTAACCGGGAAAGCTACCCAAGTTTCAGAGATGTTGTCACTAAGAGCAGTGGGATCAAAGGATTTGATAACAGTATTTGCTGGAAAACAGTGGCGGATTCTATCAATTTGTGCATCGGTGAAACAACAGCGTTCTTTTCCGGAATCTTTGATGATCCCTTGACTTTTTAAGGGGCTGTTCTTCTTGTGATCCTTGCCCGGTGAGCTTCGGAGCATCATTTTTGAACTAGATGATGGTAAAGAAAGAAGAGAAGAATGTGAGAAAGGAGAAAGGAAAAGAGTTACCTGTTTGATCGTCGAAGCAGAATTTAAAGGGAGTTCTCTTGAACTTAAATGTGAAATGATCCCTATCGCTAACTCTTATTTATATTGATGATTCTGCAGGGTAGTCATCTCACTGATGTCATGATCGTAACGGCTAGTCCGCTTATAACGGCTAGTTATCCGTTGGTTAAATGCGGATAAGATCGACAAAATATAACTCATTTATTTACATATTTACTCCTTATATTTTGGGGGCAATTGTTAGGGGTGGATTTCTAAATGACCAGTGATCCTTATTTACTGTTGGATTTAGTGATCCTCAATTCTGTCTGAAGTATTGATCCTCAGAAGTGTTGCAGGATCAGGATCATGGATCACTATAAGGATCCCGATACTAACGATTGTCTACTTTGAATTCGTAAATGTTTTGCAGGAATATCAACTTGGACTTAGTCATGGCGACATTCCTGGAGAATATTCTCAGTCTATTCCGCAAGTGCTTGGTCAGAAATGGACGTTGTGGAGTCGTGGAGGACTTGCACCATTTGCGGAATGTTAGTTAGGCTTGATATTTTCTATTTTTAAAGGGATAGCGAGCTATTTTAGAGACACTTAGCTATTTTTGGCTACACACACACTCATACAACCGCTCTCACCGGCTCTCGACAAAACACTTAGCAATTTTCACACATTTCTACGCGATACACTATAGTGATCCTTGTACTTAGCTCGCTATCATCCGAAGTTGTATTAGATTGTTTGTTTAATTTGAGTTGGTGATCGGTAGTTTCCATCACCGGGGGTTTTTTGTGCCGGAGATCAACTCTTGATCAAGGGCTTTTTCCCCGTATAAATCTTCGTGTCATTTGTTCATTACACTTCATAGTGATCCTTATTATTGTTCATCAATTCAAGCATCATACCTCGCAACAGAAAGTTTGGTTACATTGTCATTGCTTGATTTTTGACCAAAACACCAGTTGGGGTCATAAAGGCTGTATCCTCTTAATCAGATGGTTCCATCTGAATTTGTTGAAATCCAGATGAAGCATCCATAAAAGTCAATAACTCATGACCCGTGGTAACATCCACCATGGAGTCAATGTGGGGTAATGGGAAAGGATCCTTGGGACATGCCTTGTTTAAATCAGTAAAATCGACACATACCCTCCACTTTCCATTTTTCTTTTGAACAACAACCACATTGGCTAACCATCTTGGATACTTAACCTCTCTTATCATACCTGCCCGAAGTAGTTTATCTACTTCTTCCTGGATAATAGCATTCCTTTCAGGTGCAAACTTCCTCCTCTTTTGATGAATTGGCTTGAATGACCTATCAATGCCAAGTTTATGAGTACTTATATCTTTAGATATACCTGTCATATCCTCATGTTTCCAGGCAAAGGTAGTTTTCCTTCTTTTAAGGAAGGGTACTAGCTCCTGTTCAATGTCGCTAAGGATCCCTGATCCTATGAAGATCTTGGATTCAGGATCATCAGGATCCATGAGAATTTCTTTCAAGTCCTGTTCTCTTGCCTCCAAGACATCTCTTGAAGGATACTTTAATTGCTATTGCTCCCTTGGTCTTGAGGCTGGCTTCATTGATGATGTATAACAATTCTTAGCCTCTTGTTGATCACTCTCAATTTTCACCACTCCCCATGGACTTGGAAGCTTTACACACTGATGATAGGTGGATGGAACTGCCTTCATATCATGTATCCATGGCCTCCCAAGGATAACATTGCAACAAGATAAGTAATCTATAAGACAAAATTTTTTATAAGAATGCAATCCTTCAATATAAATAGGGAGTTTGATGTCCCCCAATGTGTTTTTGGTTTCCCCACTAAATCCCACAAGTACTGAGGATCTTGGGACAATATCAGACTCCGGTATATTCATCTTCTTGAGGACATCAAGCTGAATGATGTTCACAGAGCTTCCTCCATCTATAAGGATCCTGCGAACAAAGTGGTTAGAAATAAACAATGTAATTACAAGACCATCATGATGAGGATCCTGGACATCAACACGATCATCCTCATCAAAGGTTATGACTTTATCCTGGGTGACAACGGAGGTCCGGACGGGTCTGTCTCCATTATCCATCTTGGTTTCCTTAGCATGTCTTTTTGCTGCTGAAAAAGAGGTACCACAATTGTCTGATCCACCGGATATGAAGTTTATAACTTGTGCATCTGCTGGAGGAGCAGGGGCCCTCTCCGGGATCCTTTCAGGATCCTGGATCCTTGACTTCTTTCGTCCCAAAAGTTCCTTCAAATGCCCCTTGCTCAACAAGTAACCAATCTCCTTTCTTAGTGCAATACACTCTTCAGTGAGATGCCCGAAATCCTCATGATATGCACACCACTTGGACTTATCCTTTGTAGCAGCTGGTTTATCATATTTCCTTGGCCACCTAGCTTTCTCACCTAGATTCTGCATTGCAAGGATTAGTTCATTGTTATCAACAGAAAAACAGTATTCAGAAATAGGAGGATAATCCTCATCATCCTCTTCTTGTTCCACCGCATGCACGTTCTGGTTGTCAGACTTATTGTAGGACTTGGATTTGTTGTTCCTGAAGTAGGATCCTTGTTTCTCCTTTTTTGAGGATCCTGTCAACCTATCCTGGATCCTTTTGTCATCCTCTAGGCGGATGAACCTAAGGGCCCTGGTTCTTACTTCATCAAGGTTCCTTTTAGGAATTGGATTGATCTCCATCCTCTCCCTGTACTGAGCTACATGCTGTTCTGGATCCGTTGAACCATCATACAGCTACATAGATGGTATCTGGAACCTTTTAGGTATCTTAGCATCACATAAGGGTGGTGCAAAACGAGATATCCTATGGCTACCATCTTCAATTTCAGGAATGGGTTTAACCACTCCTAGTACACTGGATATCATATCCTTAAGCTTCTGTAGCTCCCTAGCCATAGCCTGATTGATACCTGTATCCTGCATAGAGCCATGGTTAGTGTTATATGAATTATTAAAAGTGTTACCTCCTGGAGGATTCATGTTTGGAATTGCGGATGTGAATCCATATTGACGAGACTCTGGTATGATTGAAGGACCAGAGGAAGCAATGGTCTGCATTGGTATGAAGTCTCCTTGATGAACATCGGTGCTTGGAGGTTGCATACTCCTTAAGGATCCTCGATCCTGAAAGATGTTGGATCCTTGAAGCTGAAAGGATCCTGAAACCAGAGAGGATCCTTCGACCGGGAAGGATCCTTGGACCTGGGAGGATCCTTGGACCTGGGAGGATCCTTGGACCTGGGAGGATCCTTGGACCAGGAAGGATCCTTGGACCTGGGAGGATCCTTGGACTGCAGGTGTTCCCAAATATCCTCCTGACGTGAAGTATCCTTGATGCTGAAAAGAGGATCCCGATGGTTGAGAGGAGGATCCTTGAGGCTAGAAGTGAGAGCCAAATGTCTGACTCATAGTTGCTGTTCCATAACGCCTTCCTGGTAATTCACCCAAGAATTGCACATCCGGAGCTGCTGAGTGCTGGGAAGTTATGACTGGAGTGTCGAAGTTCAGCGACCTTGGCATCAGAGGAGAGTGATCCTCCACTGATTTCTCCTGTTTCTTGATCTCAACGATCTCCAGGAGGATCCTTTCGTTGGTTTTGTCCTGCTCTTGTGCGTGATTCCTCATCTGCAAAATCAGAGTGTAAAGATCATTAGTAGTAGGATTAGAAGAAACAGAAGATGTTGGTGGTTTTGTGAAAATGGGGGTTTGTTTCTTCGCAGCATTTTCAGCATTCTTCTGGGATCCAGAAGGTGGTGGAGGCAAAGGTGGAACGCCTTGTGAAGAACTGATTACCGGCATAGAACTTGATGTATTCTTCGTTGAGGAAGCCATCTGCTTGGTTGTAACGAACCGAAATAACCACAAAAATATGAATCTTCTTGTGAATGAAGCACCAATTGTCCCACGGTGGGCGCCAAACTGTTTTGGTCAAAAATCAAGCAATGATAATGCAACCAAACTTTCTGTTGTGAAGTATGATGCTTGAATCAATGAACAACACTAAGGATCACTCAGAAATGAAATGTATAGGTGACACAAAGATTTATACGAGGAAAAAGCCCTTGATCAATGGATGAACTCCGACATAAAAAACCTCGGATGATGGAAACTACCGATCACCAAGTCAAATTAAACAAGAAATGTGTTACAACTTCGGATGATAGCGAGCTAATTACAAGGATCACTATAGTGTAATGTGCAAAAAAGTGTGTAATCGCCAAATGAATTGTCAAGAGCTGGTGAGAGCAGTTGCGAGTGTGTGTGTTAAGCTAGAAATAGCCAAGTGTTTCTATTTAGCTCGCTATCCCGTTTAAAAATGGAAAATATCTAAGCTAACAAACATTCCGCATTTCATGCAAGTCCTCCACGACCTCCACAACGTCCATTTCAGCCATGCACGTGCGGAATAAAGATGGAATATGCTCCAGGAATATCGTCAAGACCAAGTCCAAACTCGTACTCCTGCAAAACAACTTCATATTCAAAGTAGACAATCGTTAGTATAAGGATCCTTAAGATGATCCATGATCCTAATCCTGTAGTACTTCTGAGGATCACTAATTCAAACAGAAGTGAGGATCACTAAACCCAACAGTAAATGAGGATTACTGATCATTTGAAAATCCTCCCCTAACAGCTGCTAAGTCTTCCCCCTTACTCTATTACTTCATTTGCTAATCTAGTTAATTTGTTTAATAGTCAATTCTCTTGTAGTAGAAAGTTTGAACGATTGACTAGTGATTTATATAGGGTAACACAAAGTCAAAAGGAATCACTTAGAGATTACATCACTAAGTTTAGTAAAGAATCCTTAGACATTCCCAACTTGGATATTGCTACGGCTGTAGAAGCCTTTAAAATGGGTTTGTTTAGGGATTCATTGCTCTATGATGATCTTGTTATGACCCCATGCAGGAATCTTGATGAAGTAAGAACCAGGGCACTTAGGTTTATCCGCCTAGAGGATGACAAAAGGATCCAGGAGAGATTGACAGGATCCTCAAAACAGGAGAAACAAGTATCCTACTTCAGGAACAACAAATCAAAATCCTACAACAAATCTGATAACCAGAACGTGCATGAAGTGGAACAGGAAGAGGATGATGAGGATTATCCTCCCATTTCTGAATACTGTTTTTCTGTTGATAACAATGAACTAATCCTTGCAATGCAGAATCTAGGTGAGAAAGCTAGGTGGCCGAGAAAAAGTGATAAACCAGCTGCTACAAAAGATAAGTCCAAGTGGTGTGCATATCATGAGGATTTCGGGCATCTTACTGAAGAGTGTATTGCACTTAGAAAGGAAATTGGTTACTTGTTAAGCAAGGGGCATTTGAAAGAGCTTTTGGGACGAAAGAAGTCAAGGATCCAGGATCCTGAAAAGATCCCGGAAAAGGATCCTGCTCCTCCAGCAGATGCACAAGTTATAAATTTTATATCCGGTTGATCAGACATTTGTGGTACTTCCTTTTCAGCAGCCAAAAGACATGCCAAGGAAACCAAGATGGATAATGGAGACAGACCCATCCGGACGTCCACTGTCACCGAGGATAAGATCATAACTTTTGATGAGGATGATCGTCTTGATGTTCAGGATCCTCATCATTATGGTCTTGTTATTACCTTATTTATTTCTAATAATTTTGTTCGCAGGATCCTTATAGATGGAGGAAGCTCTATGAACATCATTCAACTTGAAGTCCTCAAGAAGATGAATATCCCGGAGTCTGATATTGTCCCAAGATCCTCAGTACTTGTGGGATTTAGCGGGGAAACTAAAAACACATTGGGGGACATCAAACTCCCTATCTATATTGAAGGACTCCATTCTTTTTAGAAGTTTTGTGTTAGAGATTGCTTATCTTGTTGTAATGTTATCCTTGGCAGGCCATGGATACATGACATGAAGGCAGTCCCATCCACATATCACCAGTGCGTGAAGCTTCCTAGTCCATGGGGAGTGGTGAAAATTGAGAGTGATCAACAAGAAGCTAAGAATTGCTATACCTCATCAATGAAGCCAGCCTCAACACCAAGGGAGCAATAGCAATTAAAGTATCCTTCAAGAGATGTCTTGGAGGCAAGAGAGCAGGATGTAAAAGAAATCCTCATGGATCCTCATGATCCTGAATCCAGGATCTTCGTAGGATCAGGGATCCTTAGCGACATTGAACAGGATCTAGTATCCTTCCTTAAAAGAAGGAAAACTACCTTTGCCTGGAAGCATGAGGATATGACAGGTATATCTAAGGATATAATTACTTATAAGCTTGGCATTGACAGGTCATTCAAGCCTATACATCAAAAAAGAAGGAAGTTTGCACCTGAAAGGAATGCTATTATCCAGGAGGAGGTAGATAAACTACTTCGGGCAGGTATGATAAGAGAGGTTAAGTATCCAAGATGGTTAGCCAATGTGGTTGTTGTTCAAAAGAAAAATTGAAAGTGGAGGGTATGTGTCGATTTTACTGATTTAAACAAGGCATGTCCCAAGGATCCTTTCCCATTACCCCACATTGACTCCATGGTGGATGCTACCGTGGGTCATGAGTTGTTGACTTTTATGGATGCTTCATCTGGATTTCAACAAATTCAGATGGAACCATCTGATCAAGAGGATACAGCCTTCATGACCCCAACTGGTATATATTGTTATATTGCTATGCCATTTGGACTAAGGAATGCAGGTGCTACTTATCAAAGGCTAGTCAATATGATGTTCAAGGAACAAATTGGACACACTATGGAAGTCTATATAGATGACATGGTGGTTAAGTCCAAGAAAGCTGAGGATCACCTTAAAGACTTGGAGGAAGCATTCAATATCCTTGATAAGTTTAATATGAAACTAAATCCGTCCAAGTGTCATTTTGGTGTTAAAGCAGGTAAATTCTTAGGCTATATGGTGACAAAGAGGGACATTGAAGCAAGTCCAGAGCAGATTAAGGCTATTGTGAATATCAAATCTCCTGCCAATGCCAAGGATGTGCAAAGATTGACAGGCAGGATCGCAGCCTTGAACAGGTTCATATCCAAATCCTCAGAAAAGTGCAAGGAATTCTATGACATCCTGAGGAAGAACAAGAAATTTGAATGGACTGAGAAGCATGAAAGTGCCCTCAAAGCTCTTAAAGATTACCTATCCTCAGCCCCCGCCTTGATGAAACCAGAAAAGGGGGATATATTATCCTTATACTTAGCGGTATCCTCAAAAGCAGTAAGTGCGGTCCTTGTTAAGGATCACCAAGGTACACAACATCCTGTTTATTATGTAAGTAAGAGTTTGCTTGATGCTGAATCCAGGTATTCACATTTAGAAAAACTTATCCTTGCATTAATTATGACATCTACTAAATTAAGACATTATTTTGAGACTCATGCCATTATTATTAAGACTAATTTTCCAATTAAGAATGTTCTCAGGAAACCTGAAATGTCAGGAAGGATGGCTAAGTGGGAAGTGAAGCTTAGTGCTTATGATATAAGATATGAACCAAGAACTTCCATTAAATCCCAGGCCTTAGCTGACTTTGTGGCAGATTTTAGTAGTGACTTGCAAAAGGAAGCTGAGTTGGAAGTCCAAAAGCTAGAAGAAACTAAGGATCCTTGGATACTCTTCACTGATGGTGCTTCTAATGTCAAAGGAACAGGGCTTGGAATACTACTAAAATCACCACAGGGGGACATAATACCCCACTCCATAGCTTGTGAATTTCAAACTACCAACAATGAGGCTGAATATGAAGCCTTGATAGCTGGTTTGCAAATTACCAAGCATATGAGGATCAGGTATCTTGAGGTACATGTAGATTCTTTGTTGATCACTAATCACTTTAATGGATCCTATGCTGTTAAAGGTGAAAAGCTAATCAAATATTTAGAGATAGTCAAAGAATTGGCACTCTCTTTTGTTTCCTTTAGTTTGACACAGGTACCAAGGGAAGAGAATGCAGAGGCTGACGCATTAGCCAATCTAGGATCATCCTTGAAGATCCCGAAGGATATCAAGATCCCTTTTATCCATATCCTGACCCCTGCTATCGAGGATCATGTAGCTATGGAGATAGGAGAGGATTCTGCGATCATCCCTAGTGATGATACTCAATCTCATTCAGGATCATGGATCCTTCCAATCATGAGATACATACAACATGGAGAGATTCCTACAGTAGAAAACCCCAGGGCTTTCAAAATCAAGGTATCTCAATTTACAATATTGAATAACATGTTGTATAAACGATCTCTTGCAGGTCCATATCTAAGATGCATTGAGGATCCTGAAATCCAAGAAGTCCTAAAGGATTTCCATGAAGGAGATTGCAGAAACCACACTGGGGGCAGAGCATTATTCTCAAGGATCCTGAGGATAGGATACTATTGGCCAACTATGAAGAAGGATGCTGTGGAATATGCCAAGAAATGTGATCCTTGTCAGAGACACAGTAATATCCTTCACCAACCAGTAGAACTTTTGCATCCTATATCCTCTTCTTGGCCATTTATGAGATGGGGAATGGATATAGTTGGTAAGCTTCCTAAGGCACCTGATGGAAAAGTATTTATGCCTGCTATGACTGATTACTTCTCCAAGTGGATAAAGGCTGAAGCCTTTGCTCAAGTCAGAGAAAAGGAAGTGATATCCTTTATTAAAAGAAATATTATTACTAGATTTGGTATCCCTTCTGAAATTGTTTGTGATAATGGATCCCAGTTTATTGGGACCAGAACTACTAACTTTTGTGACAGCTGGGGGATTAAGATGATAACATCAACACCAGTCCACCCACAAGCTAATGGTCAGGCAGAATCATCCAACAAGATCATCATCAACAATTTGAAGAAAAAGCTTGGATCCAAGAAGGGAAAGTGGGCAGAAGAACTACCTTATGTACTATGGGCTAATAGGACAACTCCCAAGAATGCCACTGGCCAAACTCCATTTTCCTTGGTATTTGGGGCAGAATCAGTGATCCCTACAGAGATGGTGGTTCCTACTGTAAGAACAAGCATTCGTGATCCTGAAGAAAATGCTGAAAACTTGGTTCAAGATTTGGATACTATAGAAGAACTTAGGGATTTGGCAAGGATAAGAATGGCCAGTTATCAACAAAGGATGGCTGGAGCTTACAATAAAAATGTCAGGATCAGGAAATTCCAAGTTGGTGATATGGTGTTAAGGAAAGCATTTCAGAATACCACCAATCCTGCTGATGGAAAGTTGGCACCAAAGTGGGAAGGCCCTTATTTGATCGAAGCTGAGGCAGGAAAGGGGGCATATAGATTGCTAACAATGGAAGGTGATTTACTACCAAGAGCTTGGAATGTTGTCCACTTAAAGAAATACTTTATGTAACAAGGATTCATGATCCTTACCTGACAAGTATCCTTGAAGGATCCTTAGAGGACAGATGATCCTCATTGTGGTAATATTCTAATCTCAAACTATTTCATTCTTTAGTTATCTTATATAAGGATAAGGATCCTGCATCCTTTATCCTCCTTTCACTTGATTCTGAGTTTTGAAGGTTTAGGTACCCTCAACAAAGGGTTGAGTATTCACAGAAGTATCCAGTTATTTGGGATTGACCCCAGTTATTTGGGCTTGACCCCAGTTTGGGCCTGTCCCCAGTTTCGCCAGTAGCGCACGATGATCCTGGTATAGTTCATGGCAATGGGACCAGTACTCGCTTTAGGGGCTGACAATTTCATTGTACTGGCTATATTCAGGATCCTACGTATAATGGTAGACGTACCATACATCAGTTCCTAAGGTTTCTAACGTTTTCACGTTAGCTAAGGTTTTGGCATTTTCATGTCACTAAGTTTGGATAGTCGCCAGTGAAGGCCATACTCCAGTTTACACACGATCCTTTGGGCTTGTCCCCAGTTATCCTTTGGGCTTATCCCCAGTTATCCTTTGGGCTTGTCCCCAGTTATCCTTTGGGCTTGTCCTCAGTTATCCTTTGGGCTTGTCCCCAGTTATCCTTTGGGCTTGTCCCCAGTTATCCTTTGGGCTTGTCCCCAGTATATTGGGCTTGTCCCCAGAATTGTTGGGCTTGTCCCCAGAATTGTTGGGCTTGTCCCCAGTTACTAACTTTTATCTTATATCGGCTTAGTCCCAAGTTGTATCCTATTTTAGGTTTTTGAAGCTAAACGACTAAGGATCCTTAATCCTTACCTTCTATTAAGGTTTGTCTTTTGGTTATCCTAATTATAAGTGTTAAAGGTAAGGATCCTAACTTGGATTCTCAGGTATGATCCTTGATCATTTTGGTTTCATTCATTATTTATCTAAGTGACCCTTATCCTTTGACAACTGAACTTATGATCCTCAAACTACACTACTTTTCAGAGCCTGTCGACTATAGAATATGTGACCCTTGATCATATCCAAAACTTTTTGAGATTATTTATTAATTTTTTCTTCTTTACTTAACAAATTCAGACAAAATATATATCACAACAATTGAAAAGTAAAGTATTCACAAGGATAACAACACGGAAGATAGCAAAAAAAGTTAAAATTATTTTATTCACAAAACGTTAAACCCTTTAAGGTTGTCAAAATTGTCAACCCACGTTTCTACCAGCAAAACGTGGCCCGTCCACATGGGTTGGCAAAGGGTGTCCATTGTTTACGGGTCTTTGTAGTGCAGGAAATAAAAGACGGAAGGATAACGAGTGGCATCATCCCCCAAACAGAGGATCCATCCACCACCCATTATCCTACCTATTATCCAAGGATCCTTGATCCTTCACCCTAGAAACTATTGTCTAAAGTTATTACAACCCAAGATTGTTTCAAAACACCATGACCAAAATAAAACTACCAAATTCTAAAAAATGGGCTCCGGCCACGTCTAGAAATATCCATCATTGCCCATTCCTGCAGCTTACACCTTTGCTGCATCACCATCGCCTTTACTAGCTCCTTCAGTTCCAGCATCACCCGCATGATCCTTAACCCCACTACCGCCAGCCTCGATTGCTAGGACCTCATCAGCCTCTTCTTCGTCATCCAGCTCGGCTAACCTTGCCTTCAGCCCTCTACGTCCCAGCTGCTCTTGTCAAAGTCAGGATCCAGAGCTTCTTGGGCCATCTACAACTGGGTTTTATACATTGCAATGGCAGCGGAGACTTTGGCATCATTGGTGATTTCAGCTTTCTCTTGGTCAGCAGTGATGTGAGCTAGGACAAGTTCCTTCTTCACCAGATTGACATCGTTTTCGAGGGAGGCAATCTTCTGATCCTTGGCCAGCATGATCTTTTGGAGGTCCAAACACTTTTGCTCAACCTCTTCAACATTGCCTACGTAGTCCTTGATTTCAGCAAATTTCTGCAAAAAGACAATGTGAAGTTTAGGATCACATGATCCTCAAGTGGGCAGGATAACTTAGCTAAGTCAGTGATCCTTACATCAGCAAAGTATTCAAGGAACTGGTGGTGGATTAGAGGCGAGCCTTCTAAATTGTCAGCCTCAGAGGCTTTCCTCTTCTTTCCCTTGGAGGTGGTAGGCTTGGGGATGGCAGTACTTGGGCTAGTAGCAGCCTTCTTCCTCCCAGATCTGGGACCAACAGTGGTGAGGTCGGTGACACTGAAACGGGTAGCAGACTTCGATGATTTTCCAGCACCTACACATCCAAAACAGATAAGTATCCTTATTTCATTTTTATTTAAATATTTAGTTATGCATAAAATGGGATACTTACTCGACATTGTGACAGAACCTGAGGATACCTCTTGAGAATCCTGGGTATTTGCTTGGAATGATCTTATTGCAGGATCAAGCCTCCGGAAAGCAGCAAGCCTTTTCTTCGTTACAGGTGTTGTACTAAGGTGTGCGACAGTAATAGCTGCAAAATAGAAATGAAAGGATGTTAGTGATCCTCAGCAAAAACAAGGTTATCCTGTGATCCTTCTCAGGTTCCTCTATCCTACCATGGGTGGTCCATTTCCTAGGCAGATCCTTTCCATCAGGGATAGAATCCCTTCTGACATAGAAGAATTGCCATTTCCAGTTTGTGTCGTTCTTAGTGGCTTTGAAGATAGGATGCTCTTCACCGGGTTTGTGTTTGAATAGATATCGGTGGGATCCATGGCTAACAAGGTCGTACATCTCTGCTAACTCCGACATTCCCAGATTAATTCCTTCACGTTCAATGATTATTTCAAGGGTATACAAGACCCTCCAGATCATTGGCATTGCTTGGATGTAGGAGATGCCGGTGAGAGAGAATAAGGATTGGGTGAAATCAGGAAAAGGATACGAGTACCCTATCGTGAACGGGGTGACCGAAAAAGCCACCCAGGTTTCAGAAGCAAAGTCGCTCAGGACGGTGGGATCAAAAGTTTTGAAAACGGTGTTCGCCGGGAAACAATGGCCGATTCTGTCTATCTGTGGATCGGTAAAGCAGGATCTTTCTTTCGCAGAATCTTTGATGATCCCTTGGGACTTCAAGGGATTGTCCTTTTTATGATCCTTAACCGGTGAAGACCTCAGCATCATCTTGGCCATGAAGATGGTGAAAAACAAGAAACAGAGTTGAGAAGATGAAGAGAGAAAGGAAAGAGAAATACCTGATCAAGTCTTCGAATGAGGATTTAAAGGAGGAAACGCACGAATTTAAATGCTCTCTAACCCTTATCTCTAACTTCAATTTATAATGATGATCTTGCAGGATAGTCACTTCAGTGACGTCAGGATAGCAACGGCTAGTCAGAATTAACGGCTATATATCCGTTGATTTGTTACGGATAAGAACGAGAAAATATAACTCGTTTATTTACACATTACTCCTTATATTTTGGGGGCAATTGTTAGGGGAGGATTTTTCTATGATCAGTGATCCTCAATTACTGTTGGGCTTAAGGATCCTCTATTCTGTCTGAATTAGTGATCCTCAGAGACTATTGTAGGATCAGGATCCAGGATCATCATAAGGATCCTTACACTAACGATTGTCTGCTTTGAATATGATGTTGTTTTGTAGGAGTAAGAGCTTGGACTGGGTCTTGGCGATATTCCTGGAGCATATTCCCTATTTATTCCCCACGTGCTTGATCAAAATGGACGTTATGGAGTTCGTGGGAGACTTGCATGAAATGCGGAAAGTTAGTTAGCTTAGATATTTTCCATTTTTTAAAAGGGGATAGCGAGCTATATTAGAACACTTGGCTATTTTTAGCTTAACACACACTCGTAACTGCTCTCATCAGCTCTCGACAATTCACTTGGCGATTACACACTTTTTTGCACATTACATTCTACTGATCCTTGTAACTAGCTCGCTATCATCCAAAGTTGTAATAACTTGTTTGTTTAATCTGAGTTGGTGAACGCTAGTTTCCATCACCCGAGGTTTTTTATGCTGGAGATCAACTCTTGATCAAGGGCTTTTTCCTCGTATAAATCTTTGTATCACTTGTTCATTACATTTCTAAGTGATCCTTAGCATTGTTCATTGATTCAAGCATCACACCTCACAACAGAAAGTTTGGTTGCATTATCTTAGCTTGATTTTTTACCAAAACAACATGTTATATAAACGATCTCTTGCAGGACCATATCTAAGGTGCATAGAGGATCCTGAAATTCAAGAAGTCCTAAAAGATTTTCATGAAGGAGATTGTGGAAACCACACTGGAGGCAGGGCGTTATTCTCAAGGATCCTAAGGACAGGATACTATTGGCCTACTATGAAGAAGGATGCTGTGGATTATGCCAGAAAGTGTGATCCTTGTCAGAGACATAGTAATATCCTTCACCAACCAGCAGAGCTCTTACATCCTATATCCTCTTCTTGGCCATTTATGAGATGGGGAATGGATATAGTTGGTAAGCTTCCTAAGGCACCTGGTGGAAAAGTATTCATGCTTGCTATGACTGATTACTTCTCCAAGTGGATAGAGGCTGAAGCCTTTGCTCAAGTCAGAGAAAAGGAAGTGATATCCTTTATTAAAAGAAATATTATTACTAGATTTGGTATTCCTTCTGAAATTGTTTGTGATAATGGATCCCAATTTATTGGGAGTAGAACTACTAACTTTTGTGACAACTGGGGGATTAAGATGATAACATCAACACCAGTCCACCCACAAGCTAATGGTCAGGCAGAATCATCCAACAAGATCATCATCAACAACTTGAAGAAGAAGCTTGGATCCAAGAAAGGAAAGTGGGCAGAAGAACTACCTTATGTACTATGGGCTGATAGGACAACTCCCAAGAATGCTACTGGCCAAACTCCATTTTCTTTGGTATTTGGAGCAGAATCAGTGATCCCTACAGAGATGGTGGTTCCTACTGCAAGAACAAGCATCCGTGATCCTGAACAAAATGCTGAAAACTTGGTTCAAGACTTGGAATGCTATTCACCTGAAGTTGGTGATATGGTATTAAGGAAAGTATTTCAGAATACCACAAATCATGCTGATGGAAAATTGGCTCCAAAGTGGGAAGGCCCCGCATATCGATTGCTAACAATGGAAGGTGATTTGCTACCAAGAGCTTGGAATGCTATTCACCTGAAGAAATACTTCATGTGATAAGGATGTGTGATCCTTAGCAATATTCATGATCCACATCCTTGAAGGATCCTTAGAGGATGGATGATCCTCATTTCGGTAATGATTTAATCTGAAACTATTTCATTCTTTAATTATCCTCTATACAAGGAAAAGGATCTTGGGTCCTTTATCCTCCTTTCACTTGATTCTGAGTTTTGCAGAAGGTTTATGTATCCTTAACGAAGGATTGAGTATCCATAGAAGTCTCCAGTTATTTGGGCTTGACCCCAGTTATTTGGGCTTAACCCCAGTTATTTGGGCTTGTCCCCAGTTATTTGGGCTAGTCCTCAGTTTTTGGGCCTGTCCCCAGTATCCCCTGTAGCGCACGCTGATCCTGGTACAGTTCATGGCAATGGGACCAGTACTCGCTTTAGGGGCTGACAATTTCATTGTACTGGCTGTATCCGGGATCCTACGTATAATGGTAGACGAACCATACATCCGTTCCTAAGGTTTCTAACGTTTTCACGTTAGCTAAGGTTTTGGCATCTTCATGTCACTAAGTTTGGATAGTCGCCAGTGAGGGCCATACTCCAGTTTACACAAGATCCTTTGGGCTTGTCCCCAGTTTTTTGGGCTTGTCCCTAGTTTTTTGGGCTTGTCCCCAGTATATTGGGCATGTCCCCAGAATTGTTGGGCTTGTCTCCAGTTGCTAACTCTTCTCTTATATTGGCTTAGTCCCAAGTTATATTCCTGTTTTGGTTAAAAATCAAGCAATGATAATGCAACCAAACTTTCTGTTGTGAGGTATGATGCTTGAATCAATGAACAATACTAAGGATCACTCTGAAATGTAATGAACAAGTGACACAAAGATTTATACAAGGAAAAAGCCCTTGATCAATGAATGATCTCCGGCATAAAAAACCTCGGGTGATGGAAACTACCGATCACCAACTCAGATTAAACAAGAAATGTATTACAACTTCGGATGATAGCGAGCTAGTTACAAGGATCACTATAGTGTAATGTGCAAAAAAGTGTGTAATCGCCAAGTGAATTGTCAAGAGCTGGTGAAAGCAGTTGCGAGTGTGTGTGTTAAGCTAAAAATAGCTAAGTGTCTTTATTTAGCTCGCTATCCCCTTTTTAAAAATGGAAAATATCTAAGCTAACAAACTGTCCGCATTTTGTGCAAGTTTTCCACGACCTCCATAACGTCCACTTTAGCCATGCACGTGCGGAATAAATATGGAATATGCTCCAGGAATATCGCCAAGACCAAGTCCAAGCTCGTACTCCTGCAAAACAACTTCATATTCAAAGCAGACAATCGTTACTATAAGGATCCTGATAATGATCCATGATCCTGATCCTACAATACTTTCTGAGGATCACTAATTCAGACAGAATTGAGGATCACTAGACCCAACAGTAAATGAGGATCACTGATCATTGGAAAATCCTCCCCTAACAATTGCCCCCAAAATATAAGGAGTAATATGTAAAATAACGAGTTATATTTTCTCGTTCTAATCCGTAACCAACTAACGGATATATAGCCGTTGATTCCTGACTAGCCGTTGCCATCCTGACGTCACTGAAGTGACTACCCTGCAAGATCATCATTATAAATTGAAGTTAGAGATAAGGGTTAGAGAGCATTTAAATTCGTGCGTTTCCTCCTTTAAATCCTCATTAGAAGATCCAATCAGGTAATTCTATCTCCTTTCTCTCTTCATCTTCTTTCTCTGTTCCTTCTTTCCTCATCTTTATCTGCGATCAAGATGATGTTGAGATCTTCGCCGGCTAAGGATCACCGCAAGGACAGTCCCTTGAAGTCCCAAGAGATCATCAAAGATTATGCGAAAGAAAGATGCTCCTTTACTGATCCACAAATGGACAGAATCCGCCATTGCTTCCCGACGAACACCGTTTTCAAACCATTTGATCCCACCGTCCTGGGTGACTATGTTTCTAAAACCTGGGTGGCTTTTCCGGTCACACCATTTACAATAGGATACTCGTATCCTTTTCCAGATTTCACCCAATCCTTCTTCTCTCTTACCGGCATCTCCTACATTCAAGCGATGCCAATGATCTGGAGGGTCTTATATACCCTTGAAAGGATCATTGGACATGACGGAATTGATATGGGAATGTCGGAGTTTGCAGAGATGTATGACCTTGTTAGCCATGGATCCCACCGATATCTACTCAAACACAAACCTGGTGAAGAACACCCCATCTTCAAAGCCACTAAGAATGACACCAACTGGAAACGGCGATTCTTCTTTGTCAGAAGGGATTCTCTCCTTAATGGAAAGGATCTGCCTAGAAAATGGACCACCCATGGTAGGATAGAGGATCCTTAGAAGGATCACCTGATGACCTTGTTTCTGCTGAGGATCACTAACATCCTTTTGTTTATATTTTGCAGCTATTACTGTCGCACACCTTATCATAACACCTGCAACGAAGGAAAGACTTGCTGCTTTTCGGAGGCTTGATCCTGAAATAAGATCATTTAAAGCAAATACCCAGGATTCTCAAGAGGTATCCTCAGGTTCTGTCACAATGTCAAGTAAGTATCCATGTTTATATGTAATTAAATGCTTGAATTAAAATGAAATAAGGATACTTATCTGTTTTTTAATGTGTAGGTGCTGGAAAATCATCGAAGTCTGCTACCCGTTTCAGTATCACCGACCTCACCACTGTTGGTCCTAAGTCCGGAAGGAAGAAGGCTGTTGGGAGCCCAAGTGCTGCCATCCCCAAGGCTACTACCTCCAAGGGAAAGAAGAGGAAAGCCTCTGAGGCTGACAACCTAGAAGGCCTGCCTCTGATCCGCCACCAGTTCCTTGAGTACTTTGCTGATGTAAGGATCACTGACTTAGCTTAGTTATCCTGCCCTCTTGAGGATCACACGATCCTAAACTTTACATTGTCTTCTTTGCAGAAATTTGTTGAGATCGAGGATTACGTAGGCAGTGTTGAAGAAGTTGAGCAAAAGTGCGTGGATCTCCAAAAAATGATACTGGCCAAGGATAAGAAGATTGCCTCCCTTGAAAATGATGTCAATCTGGTGAAGAGGGAACTGGTCCTGGCTCACATTACTGCTGATCAGGAGAAAAATGAGATCACCAATGATGCTAAAATCTCCGCCGCTATTGCTATGTACAAAACCCAGTTGCAGATGGCCCAAGAAGCTCTGGATCCTGACTTTGACAAGAGCAGCTGGGACGTAGAGGGCTGGAAGGCTAGATTGGCTGAGCTGGATGATGAAGAAGAGGTCTTAGCAATCGAGGCTAGCGGCAGTGGAGTCAAGGATCAGGTGGATGATGCTGGTGCTGAAGGAGATGGTGATGCAGCAAAGGTGTAAGCTGCAGGAATGGGCGATGAAGGACATTTCTAGACGTAGCTGGAGCCCATTTTTTTAGAATTTGGTAGTTTCATTTTGGTTATGGTGTTTTGAAACAATCTTGGGGTTGTAATAACTTTAGACAATAGTTTCTTGGGTGAAGGATCATGGATCCTTGAACAATAGGCAGGATAATGGGTGGTGGATGGATCCTCTGTTTGGGGGATGAAGCCACTCATTATCCTTTCGTCTTTTATTTCCTGCACTACAAAGACCCGTAAACAATGGACACCTTTGCCAACCCATGTGGACGGGCCACGTTTTGCTGGTAGAAACGTGGGTTGGCAATTTTGACAACCTGAAAGGGTTTAACGTTAGGTGATTAAAATAACTTTAACTTTTTGGCTATCTCCCGTGTTGTTATCCTTGTTAGTACTTTACTTTTCAATTGTTGTGATATTCATTTTGGTTAAACTTATCAAGTAAGGAAAAAATTTAATAAATATCCTCAAAAAGTTTAGGATATGATCAAGGATCACATATCCTATAGTCGACAAGTTCTGAAAAGTAGTGTAGTTTAAGGATCATAAGTTCAGTTATCAAAGGATAAGGGCAACTCAGATGAATAATGAATAAAATCAAAATAGTTAAGGATCATACCTGAGAATCCAAGTTAGGATCCTAACCTTTAAGACTTATAATCAGGATATCCAAAATACAAACATTAGTAGAAGGTAAGGATCAAGGATCCTTGGTCGTTTAGCTTCAAAAACCTGAAATAGGGTACAACTTGGGACTAAGCCAATATAAGATAAAAGTTAGCAACTGGGGATAAGCCCAACAATTCTGGGGACAAGCCAAATATACTGGGGACAAGCCCAAAGGATAACTGGGGACAAGCCCAAAGAATAACTGGGGACAAGCCCAAAGGATAACTGGGGACAAGCCCAAAGGATAACTGGGGACAAGCCCAAAGGATCGTATGTAAACTGGAGTATGGCCCTTACTGGCGACTATCCAAACTTAGTGACATGAAAATACGAAAACCTTAGCTAACGTGAAAATGTTAGAAACCTTAGGAACGGATGTATGGTACGTCTACCATTATACGTAGGATCCTGAATATAGCCAGCACAATGAAATTGTCAGCCCCTAAAGCGAGTACTGGTCCCATTGCCATGAACTATACCAGGATCATCGTGCGCTACTGGCGAAACTGGGGACAGGCCCAAACTGGGGGCTAGCCCAAATAACTGGGGTCAAGCCTAAACTGGGGTCAAGCCCAAATAACTGGATACTTCTGTGGATACTCAATCCTTTGTAAAGGATACCTGAACCTTCAAAACTCAGAATCAAGTGAAAGGAGGATAAAGGATGTAGGATCCTTATCCTTATATAAGATTATAAAAGAATGAAATAGTTTGAGATTAGAATATTACCAAAATGAGGATCATATGTCCATTAGGGATCCTTCAAGGATACTTATCAGGTAAGTATCATGGATCCTTGTTACATAAAGTATCTTTTCAAATGGATAGCATTCCAAGCTCTTGGTAGCAAGTCACCTTCCATCGTTAGCAATCGATATGCCCCCTTTCCTGCCTCAGCTTCGATCAAGTAAGGGCCTTCCCACTTTGGTGCCAATTTTCCATCAGCAGGATTGGTGGTATTCTGAAATGCTTTCCTTAACACAATATCACCAACTTGTAATTTCCTGATCCTGACATTTTTGTTGTAGGCTCCAGCCATCCTTTGTTGATAACTGTCCATCCTTATCCTTGCCAAATCCCTGAGTTCTTCTATAGTATCCAAGTCTTGAACCAAGTTTTCAGCATTTTCTTCAGGATCACGAATGCTTGTTCTTTCAGTAGGAACCACCATCTCTGTAGGGATCACCGATTCTGCCCCAAATACCAAAGAAAATGGAGTTTGGCCAGTAGCATTCTTGGGAGTTGTCCTATCAGCCCATAGTACATAAGGTAGTTCTTCTGCCCACTTTCCTTTCTTGGATCCAAGCTTTTTCTTCAAATTGTTGATGATGATCTTGTTGGATGATTCTGCCTGACCATTAGCTTGTGGCTGGACTGGTGTTAATGTTATCATCTTAATCCCCCAGCTGTCACAAAAGTTAGTAGTTCTATTCCCAATAAACTGGGATCCATTATCACAGACAATTTAAGAAGGGATACCAAATCTAGTAATAATGTTTCTTTTAATAAAGGATAATACTTCTTTTTCTCTGACTTGAGCAAAGGCTTCAGCCTTTATCCACTTGGAGAAGTAATCAGTCATAGCAAGCATGAATACTTTTCCACCAGGTGCCTTAGGAAGCTTACCAACTATATCCATTCCCCACCTCATAAATGGCCAAGAAGAGGATATAGGATGCAAAAGTTCTGCTGGTTGGTGAAGGATATTACTGTGTCTCTGACAAGGATCACACTTCTTGTCATACTCCACAGCATCCTTCTTCATATTAGGCCAATAGTATCCTGTCCTCAGGATCCTTGAGAATAATGCCCTGCCCCCAGTGTGGTTTCCACAATCTCCTTCATGGAAATCCTTTAGGACTTCTTGGATTTCAGGATCCTCTATGCATCTTAGATATGGACCTGCAAGAGATCGTTTATACAACATATTATTCAATATTGTAAATTGAGATACCTTTATTTTGAAAGCCCTAGGGTTTTCTCCTGTAGGAATCTCTCCATGTTGTATGTATCTCATGATTGGAAGGATCCATGATCCTGCATGAGATTGAGTATCATCACTAGGGATGATTGCAGAATCCTCTCCTATCTCCATAGCTACATGATCCTCGATAGCAGGGGTCAGGATATGGATAATAGGGATCTTGATATCCTCTGGGATCTTCAAGGATGATCCTAAATTGGCTAATGCATCAGCCTCTGCATTCTCTTCCCTTGGTACCTGTGTCAAACTAAAAAAAACAAAAGAGAGTGCCAATTCTTTGACTATCTCTAAATATTTGATTAGCTTTTCACCTTTAACAGCATAGGATCCATTAAAGTGATTAGTGATTAATAATGAATCTACATGTACCTCAAGATACCTGATCCTCATATGCTTAGCAATTTGCAGACCACTATCAAGGCTTCATATTCAGCCTCATTGTTGGTGGTTTGAAATTCACAAGCTATGGAGTGGGGTATTATGTCCCCCTGTGGCGATTTTAGTAGTATTCCAAGCCCTGTTCCTTTTACATTAGAGGCTCCATTAGTGAAGAGTATCCAAGGATCCTTAGTTTCTTCAAGCTGTTGGACTTCTAACTCAGCTTCCTTTTGCAAGTCACTACTAAAATCTGCCACAAAGTCAGCTAAGGCCTGGGATTTAATGGAAGTTCTTGGTTCATATCTTATATCATAAGCACTAAGCTTCACTGCCCACTTAGCCATCCTTCCTGACATTTCAGGTTTCCTGAGAACATTCTTAATTGGAAAATTAGTCTTAACAATAATGGCATGAGTCTCAAAATAATGTCTTATTTTAGTAGATGCCATAATTAATGCAAGGATAAGTTTCTCTAAGTGTGAATATCTGGATTCAGCATCAAGTAAACTCTTGCTTACATAATAAACAGGATGTTGTGTACCTTGGTGATCCTTAACAAGGACCGCACTTACTGCTTTTGAGGATACTGCTAGGTATAAGGATAATATATCCCCCTTTTCTGGTTTCATCAAGGCCGGGGCTGAGGATAGGTAATCTTTAAGAGCTTTGAGGGCACTTTCATGCTTCTCAGTCCATTTAAATTTCTTGTTCTTCCTCAGGATGTCATAGAATTCCTTGCACTTTTCTGAGGATTTGGATATGAACCTGTTCAAGGCTGCGATCTTGCCTGTCAATCTTTGCACATCCTTAGCATTGGCAGGAGATTTGATATTCACAATAGCCTTGATTTTCTCTAGACTTGCTTCAATGCCCCTCTTTGTCACCATATAGCCTAAGAATTTACCTGCCTTAACACCAAAATGACACTTGGAAGGATTTAGTTTCATATTAAATTTATCAAGGATATTAAATGCTTCCTCCAAGTCTTTAAGGTGATCCTCAGCTTTCTTGGACTTAACCACCATGTCATCTATGTAGACTTCCATAGTGTGTCCAATTTGTTCCTTGAACATCATATTGACTAGCCTTTGATAAGTAGCACCTGCATTCCTTAGTCCAAATGGCAAAGCAATATAACAATATATACCAGTTGGGGTCATAAAGGTTGTATCCTCTTGATCAGATGGTTCCATCTGAATTTGTTGAAATCCAGATGAAGCATCCATAAAAGTCAACAACTCATGACCCACGGTAGCATCCACCATGGAGTCAATGTGGGGTAATGGGAAAGGATCCTTGGGAAATGCCTTGTTTAAATCAGTAAAATCGACACATACCCTCCACTTTCCATTTTTCTTTTAAACAACAACCACATTGGCTAACCATCTTGGATACTTAACCTCTCTTATCATACCTGCCCGAAGTAGTTTATCTACATCTTCCTGGATAATAGCATTCCTTTTAGGTGCAAACTTCCTCCTCTTTTGATGTATAGGCTTGAATGACCTGTCAATGCCAAGCTTATAAGTAATTATATCCTTAGATATACCTGTCATGTCTTCATGTTTCCAGGCGAAGGTGGATTTCCTCCTCTTAAGGAAGGATATTAGATCCTGCTCAATGTTGCTAAGGATCCCTGATCCTATGAAGACTATGGATTCAGGATCATGAGGATCCATGAGGATTTCTTTTACATCCTGCTCTCTTGCCTCCAAGACATCTCTTGAAGGATACTTTAATTGCTATTGCTCCCTTGGTCTTGAGGCTGGCTTCATTGATGATGTATAACAATTCTTAGCCTCTTGTTGATCACTCTCAATTTTCACCACTCCCCATGGACTTGGAAGCTTTACACACTGATGATAGGTGGATGGAACTGCCTTCATATCATGTATCCATGGCCTGCCAAGGATAACATTGCAACAAGATAAGCAATCTATAACACAAAATTTTTTATAAGAATGCAATCCTTCAATATAGATCGGGAGTTTGATGTCCCCCAATGTATTCTTAGTTTCTCCACTGAATCCCACAAGTACTGAGGATCTTGGGACAATATCAGACTCCGGGATATTCATCTTCTTGAGGACATCAAGCTGAATGATGTTCACAGAGCTTCCTCCATCTATAAGGATCCTGCGAACAAAGTAGTTAGAAATAAACAATGTAATTACAAGACCATCATGATGAGGATCTTGGACATCAACCAGATCATCCTCATCAAAGGTTATGACTTTATCCTGGGTAACAACGGAGGTCCGGACGGGTCTGTCTCCATTATCCATCTTGGTTTCCTTAGCATGTCTTTTTGCTACTGAAAAGGAGGTACCACAAATGTCTGATCCACCGGATATGAAGTTTATAACTTGTGCATCTGCTGGAGGAGCAGGAGCCCTTTCCGGGATCCTTTCAGGATCCTGGATCCTTGACTTTTTTCCTCCCAAAAGTTCCTTCAAATGCCCCTTGCTCAACAAGTAACCAATTTCCTTTCTTAGTGCAATACACTCTTCAGTGAGATACCCGAAATCCTCATGATATGCACACTACTTGGACTTATCCTTTGTAGCAGTTGGTTTATCACTTTTTCTCGGCCACCTAGCTTTCTCACCTAGATTCAGCATTGCAAGGATTAGTTCATTGTTATCAACAGAAAAACAGTATTCAGAAATAGGAGGATAATCCTCATCATCCTCTTCTTGTTCCACTGCATGCACGTTCTGGTTATCAGATTTGTTATAGGATTTTGATTTATTGTTCCTGAAGTAGGATCCTAGCTTTTCCTGTTTTGAGGATCCTATCAATCTCTCCTGGATCCTTTTGTCATCCTCTAGACGGATGAACCTAAGGGCCCTGGTTCTTACTTCATCAAGATTCTTGCACGGGGTCATAACAAGATCATCATAGAACAATGAATCCCTAAGCAATCCCATTTTGAAGGCTTCTACAGCTGTAGCTATATCTAGGTTAGGGATATCTAAGGATTCTTTACTGAACTTAGTGATGTAATCTCTAAGTGATTCATTTTGACCTTGTGTTACCCTATATAGATCACTAGTTAATCATTCAAACTTTCTACTACAAGAGAATTGACTATTAAACAAATTAACTTTGTTTAGCAAATGAAGTAATAGAGAAAGGGGGAAGACTTAGCAGCCATTTAAGAGCAGATCCTGTGAGTGTGGATCCAAATCCCTTGCATACACATGCTTCTTTTAACCTCTCAGGAATTGGATTGATCTCCATCCTTTCCCTGTATTGAGCTACATGCTCCTCTGGATCCGTTGAACCATCATACAGCTTCATGGATGGTATCTCGAATCTTTTGGGTATCTCAGCATCACAAATAGGTGGTGCAAAGCGAGATATCCTATGGCTACCATCTGCAATTTCAGGAATGGGTTTGACCACTCCTGGTACACTGGATATCATGTCCTTGAGCTTCTGTAACTCCCTGGCCATAGCCTGATTGATACATGTATCATGCATAGAGCCATGGTTAGTGTTATATGAATTATTAAAAGTGTTACCTCCCACAGGATTTGTGTTTGGAATTCCAGATGTGAATCCATATTGACGAGATTTTGGTATGATTGATGCACCAGAGGAAGCAATGGTTTGCATTGGTATGAAGTCTCCTTGATGAACATTCGAGATCGGGGGCTGCATACTTCTTGGGAATCCTTGATCCTGAAAGATGTTGGATCCTTGAGGCTGAGATGATCCTTGAACCAGAAAGGACCCTGGATTCACAAAGGATCCTTGGACCTGGGAGGATCCTTGGACCTGGGAGGATCCTTGGACCGGGAAGGATCCTTGGACCTGGGAGGATCCTTGGACCTGGGAGGATCCTTGGACCTGGGAGGTGTGACAACCCTCGCCAAACCAGGTATCCGTACGAATTAATTAATATTTAATTACTGCTTAATTACTGTGCTTGCTTACAACTGTGATTAAACTGCTTACTGATTTCTGATATATACATGTACATGCATCATACTTTACTACTGTCACTCCATTATTTACACAAAACTTCAGTGACAACCTTGATGCACAAAAGCACAGTGAGCACACTATACGGGATACCCAGTAAACATGCTGACATAGCCAGCATCAGACAGTTACTGTCTCTAAGGCCAGTATGAGCCGGGAATAGATTACTACACTAGTAGGGAGTGTAGGGAGGTGAGGATTGTAGAACTGCGTCACTAGGTGATAATTATAGTGACCGGATGTGCCTAGAACGTACTTTGAGTACAAAATTCTGCACTTTAAATATAAAAATTCAGCATTTTAGCTAACGAGTAAAGTGCAAAAACGCGGAAAAATAATACTAGACACTTTCCAAAGTGTCGGGAATAAATTGTGTCACTAAAAGAAATAATAACGACACTTTATATATTTATTTATCACTTTAACGGATCAATATCCAACCGTACAACCGGACTTAACCCGGGACATAAAAATATTGTCATGAACATTGTTTTTTTTTCTTTTTCTGAGCCAGTTAGGGTCCCCGAATACCCTAACACCCGTTATAATTTACTACCCACTAATACACTAAACATAATTTCTAATTAATTAAACTAACTAGTATTTAAATATCAAGTTGGAAATCAACCAAACCCCCCACCCCTTTGTCCGATCGGCTTCACCATATGGAGACCACATTTGTACTACCTTGATTTAATTAATCTATCTTGCTAAATATCTAGGTAGCATAATATCCTTTGGGTAATTTTTGTGTGATTGGTTTATAAGATTAACAAGTGTGCACATTATCATTTACTAAATCACTTAGCAATTTCCATCATTCTTTTCCCTCTCATCACTTACGGCCGAGAGCCAAGCCACACATCCACCCACTTTCAACATTTGAGCAAGCCATTTTTCATACATACAAGTGTGAAGGATCGCATACGAGGAAGCTTGGTGCTTACGGATCGTCAAGGACCTCACCTCAACGCTATTAACCACCCGTTTTTCGACTAGTTTCTTCCCTAGCCTCGAGCTAGTAGTAAGTGACTCTAAATGCCTTTTTGATCTATTCTAAAGTGCTTAATAAAAGATTTAAAGGGCAAAAATCATAAACACTAGAGATCAAAGTTAAAGTCTACAAAAAAATATATATATATATATAAACAAAGTGGTTAATGGATGAATAATGGTGTAAAACTTATAAAACTAGTATTGTTATGATTATTTTTGGTTGTTGATTGCTAGTATGGGAATGGATCGTCATCAAACCCGCTAGATCATGTTCACAAAACATGAACTAGCCTTATGTTTAGTTGTAAAGTTTCTAGATGACGAACCCTTTCCAACATAAACATAAACTTGTGTAAAAACAATTTTTCTTATAAAATGGAGTTCTAAACTAGTAGATCTACGGATCTACAAGTGGTATTTTCAAAGGACCAAGTGTCAAAAGAAATCATATTTTTAAAGCCGGATCTTTCCTAAACAAAGGTGATATTTGTAAACACACAAGTGTGTAGACACTTGTGTGACAAAAAGTTTTAACAAAGAATTGTTTTTGTAATGTTTTGACAAGAAGATGTACAAATCCATTTTCTGAAAGAACAAGATTCGTGAGAAACCGATTTTATTTATAGAAAGATCTACTAAAAATATGGGGAAAGTTACTATATATTTTGCACAAACCACAAGTTCATGTGTTTTGCGATTCATATTTATTTTGACTATTTTGATGATGAAACTTTGTTGATTGATGTTGGGAACATTGTTGAATTGAAATTTTAAAAGAAAATGATACGCTAGAAAGCGTGGCCACCTCCAGTTACAGGGGAAACTCTGGCGAAATTTTTCCAAAAATCTAACACTTGGAAATATTTTTATCACGAGTGTTACGAATATATTTTCAACTTGTTTTCCCAATTACCTTTCGCCACAATTTTTATTACAAAACAACCAAGTGTCGGAGGTGGATTTTTTTATAAATAAAACTTGCTAAAATATATATTTAGAATATATATTTTCATAACAACACTTGTGTAAATTTTTGTGATTATTTTGTGAACTACGTAAATATTATTTTTAGGGTAAAAATAATATTACTAAATATTAACGACTCCAAAATAATACGAACGCCTTCACAATAAATATTTAAGTTACACCGGTATTATTAATACCACCCGAACTTTACAATGTAACTTACGTATTTTCGGAAAAGTTATTATTTTGAAAACTATATGGAATAAAATATAATATTTTTGGGAAAAATATTTATATTTTGGGAAGAAGAGTATTTTAGACAAATGAAATAGATTATATTTTATTAAGTGAGACTTAATAATATATTCCAAAGTTATACGAACGCACATGTATTAAAACCCCCATCCTTGGGAAGGAATTTATATTATCAAATAATTACGAAGTGTAATTACGAAATAGTTGCCTAACTATTTCCCAAAGACATTTAACCTTAAACCAAGGCACGATTATCCCTCTAATAGAAGTTAGTACGTGTAGGTCGTCGCACAACAGATTTTCTGGGAGATACTTTTTAGAGACGCACTTCGGTGAGTTCATGTCCCCCTTTTCTCTTAACTGTTTTCAGTTTTAACTGCGGAGGTGAAATACATGTTACTATGATTACGAGTACTTTTTACATGGTATGGTTAGCGTAAGGAGGGTTACTACTTAGATCATGTGAGTGGGTAGGCGGGAACTGGAGGCCATTAATCCTCATTGTAGGACCGAGGGACGTAAGCGGTAGATCTATCTGGGTGTAGCGAGCCCAGCCCCAGGCCCAGCAGAACGGACCTCGGGGTGACTTTGTGCCCAACGCAACATCCGCTAGGTTTGAGTCTTCCTACTTGCACTTCACACATATCAATGGCCTTGCAAACCATTGGTGATCTCTTTTTCCTTACTTGCTACATACCAGGGATTTTTATACTTACAAAGGTTTTACTTACTCACTTACACATGAACTTGCTCAACATTTTTGTTGATTTTTCCAACTTACATGTATTTCAGGGAACTAAGGATCTGGCATGGTATGCTACGTTTTCACGCTGCGTTAGAGTTATGGGATCATCCAAGTTTAGGGGTTGTGGCTTTACCTGGACGAGTCACAGTTCTTAAACTACATCTATCTTAAGTTTGTGGTTGTGTTTTTTTCGAACAATGTTTTTATGTTATTAGGTTGTAATTTCCATTGCATGTGTCAACGCATTAAGACAATGTTGTGGTATTTTACTTTTTAAACTTAAATCAATGGATGATCTGCATGGTTTTATTTTCATATAGCTTTGTTGTGATTAAGCTATTGTATTAAGAAGTCACACCAAATAAACCCACGCTTCCGCAAAGCCAGGGTGTGACAGGAGGATCCTTGGACCGGGGAGGATCCTTGGACCGGGTGCATTCCTAAATATCCTCTTGAGCTGATGAAGGATCCCTGATGCTGAAAAGAGGATCCCGATGGCTGAGAGCAGGATCCTTGAGTTTGGAAGTGAGAGCCAAATGCCTGACTCATAGTTCCTGTTCCATAACGCCTTTCTGATGGACCACTTTGATACTGGATGCCCGGAACTGCCGATTGTAGGGTAGTTACAACTGGAGTGTCAAAATTCAATGACCTTGGCATCAGAGGAGAGTGATCCTCCACTGATTTCTTCTGTTTCTTGATATCACCAATCTTTTGGAGGATCCGTTCATTGGTTTTGTCCTGCTCTTGCATGCGATCCCTCATCTGCAAAATCAGATTAAAAAGATCATTAGTAGTAGGATTGGTGGAAACAGAAGAAGTTGGTGGTTTTTGGAAAATGGGGGTTTGTCTCTTCGCAGCATTTTCAGCATTCTTCTTGGATCCAGAAGGTGGTGGAGGCAAAGGAGGAACGCCTTGTGAAGAACTGATCGCCAACATAGAGCTTGATGTGTTCTTTGCTGAGGAAGCCATTTGCTTGATTGTAACGAACCAAAATGATCACCAGAATAATAATTTCTCAAAAACGAAGCACCAATTGCCCCACGGTAGGCGCCAAACTGTTTTGGTTAAAAATCAAGCAATGATAATGCAACCAAACTTTCTGTTGTGAGGCATGATGCTTGAATCAATGAAAAATACTAAGGATCACTCTGAAATGTAATGAACAAGTGACACAAAGATTTATACGAGGAAAAAGCCCTTGATCAATGAATGATCTCCGGAATAAAAAACCTCGGGTGATGGAAACTACCGATCACCAACTCAGATTAAACAAGAAATGTATTACAACTTCGGATAACAGCGAGCTAGTTACAAGGATCACTATAGTGTAATGTGCAAAAAAGTGTGTAATCGCCAAGTGAATTGTCAAGAGCTGGTGAGAGCAGTTGCGAGTGTGTGTGTTAAGCTAAAAATAGCTAAGTGTCTTTATTTAGCTCGCTATCCCCTTTTTAAAAATGGAAAATATCTAAGCTAACAATCTGTCCGCATTTTGTGCAAGTCTTCCACGACCTCCATAATGTCCATTTTAGCCATGCACGTGCGGAATAAATATGGAATATGCTCCAGGAATATCGCCAAGACCAAGTCCAAGCTTGTACTCCTGCAAAACAACTTCATATTTAAAGCAGACAATCATTAGTATAAGGATCCTGATAATGATCCATGATCCTGATCCTACAATACTTTCTGAGGATCACTAATTCAGACAGAATTGAGGATCACTAGACCCAACAGTAAATGAGGATCACTGATCATTGGAAAATCCTCCCCTAACAATTCCATTTCAGGTTTTTGAAGTCAAACAGCTAAGGATCCTTGATCCTTACCTTCTACTAAGGTTTGTCTTTTGGTTATCCTAATTGCAAATGTTAAAGGTTTAGGATCCTACCTTGGATTCTCAGGTATGATCCTTAATTATTTTAATTTTATTCACTATTTATATAAGTGACCCTTATCCTTTGACAACATGATTTATGATCCATAAACTATACTACTTTTTTGAATTTATCGATTATAGGATATTTGATCCTCGATCATATCCTAAAACTTTTTGACATTATTAAACCTTTATTGTTTACTTATGAATTCAAAGAAAGTATATCATAACAGTTGAAGAATGAAGAATTAACAAGAATAACAACACAAGAAATAGCCAAAAGATTAAAGTTTTATTTATTCACCAAAATGTTAAACCCTTAATGGTTGTCAAAATTTCGAACCCAAGCTTCTACCAGCAAAACGTGGCCCGTCCACTTAGGTTGGCAAAGGGTGTCCATTGTTAATAGGTCTTAAAAGTGCAGGAAATAAAAGATGGCAGGATAACAAGTGGTTTCATCCCCCAAACAGAGGATCCCTCCACCACCTATTATCCTACCTATTGTTCAAAGGATCCATGATCCTCAACCCTAATAGCTATTGTTTAGTTATTACAACCCAACATTGTTTAAAACATCACAACCAAAAAACTTTCAAATCCTAAAAAATGGGCTCCGGCCGCGTCTAGAAATGTCCATCATCGCCCATTTCTGCAGCTCACACCTTGGCTGCATCACCACCAGCATCATCTCCACCAGCTCGATCCTTCCCGCTGCCGCTTGCCTCAATCGCCAAGACCTCAGTAGCATCCTCCTCATTGTCTAGCTCAGCCAGCTTCGCCTTCCAGCCCACTTTGTCCCAAGTGTTCCTGTCGAAGTCAGGATCCTCAGCCTCCTGGGCCATTTGTAGCTTGATCTTATACATGGTGATGGCAGCAGACACTTTAGCATCCTCCAGCACATCATGCTTCTCATTATCAGCATTTATCTGGGCCATGACCACCTACTGCTTTGCCAGAGCGAGTTCCTTCTCAAGGCGAGAGATTGTCTCATCCTTTGCCAGGAAGAATTTCTGGAACTCCAGATGCTTCTGCTCAGCCTCTTCTACATATGCATCAAACACCATTTCGATCTCGGCGAATTTATGCAAAAAGACAAGGTAAAGTTCAGGATCCGTGATCCTTAAGTGGGCAGGATAATCAAGCAGAGTCAGCGATCCTTACATCAGCAAAGTATTCCTGAAACTGGTGGCGGATAAGAGGCAAGCCCTCCAGATCCTCAGCCTCGGTGGCCTTCCTTTTCTTTCCTCCTTTTCCCTTGGAGGTAGTGGGCTTAGACACTGGAACGACGGGGCTAGCAGCAGTCTTCTTCTTACCGGAACGAGGAGCTACAGTGCTGAGATCACTGATGCTGAAGTGGGTGGCTGACCTTGAAGATTTTCTAGCGCCTACCAATCCAAAACAACAGATAAGTATTCTTGTTTTATTTTCATTTAAACATTTAATTATACATAAACTTGGATACTTACTTGACATTGTAACTGAGCCTGAGGATACTTCTTGAGAATCCTTAGTGTTTGGTTGCAATGACCTTACTGCAGGATCAAGATTCCGGAAAGCAGTGATCATCTCTTTGGTTGCAGGTGATGAAATGATATGAGAAACAGAGATAGCTGCACGAAAGAAACAAAAAGATGTTAGTGATCCTCAACAGAAACAGGGTTATCCTGTGATCCTTCTATAAGGATCATCTATCCTACCATGGGTGGCCCACTCCCTTGGAAGATCCTTCCCATCCGGGATAGAATCCCTCCTAACGAAGAAGAAACCCTTCTTCCAGTTGGTGTCATTCTTGGTGGTCTTGAGGATTGGGTGTTCTTCACCGGGTTTATGTTTGAATAAGAAGCGATGTGAACCGTGGCTAACAAGGTTGTATAGTTCAGACAACTCCGACATTCCCAACTCTATATCATCCTGCTCAATGATTCTCTCAAGGGTATATAAAACCCTCCACATCATTGGCATAGCCTGGATATGGGATATGCCGGTAAGGGAGAAGAAAGACTGGGTAAAAGCAGGGAAAGTATAGGAGTATCCTATCAGAAATGGGGTGGACGGAAAAGCAACCCAAGTTACAGAAACGAAGTCACTCAAGGCGGTAGGGTCGAAAGGTTTAAAGACAGTGTTCGCCGGAAAGCAATGACGAATCCTGTCGATCTCAGGATCAGTGAAGCACTTCGGAGAATCTTTGATGATCCCTTGGCTTTTCAAAGGACTATCTTTCTGGTGATCCTTGGCAGGGGATGATCTTAACTTCATCGTGATTCGAAGGTTTCAAAGAAGAACAGAGTAAGAAGGTGAAGAGAGAAAGGAGAGAGAAGTACCTGCTTGATCTTCGAATGAGGATTTAAAGGGAGTATTGCTCGAATTTAAATGCACATTAGTCCTTATCTCTAACCTATATATATAATGATGATTCTGCAGGGACGTCGCTTCAATTACGTATGATTTGCAACGGCTAATTAGATTGTAACGGCTATATATCTGTTAGTTAGTTGCAGATAAGATCAGAAAATATAACTCGCTAATTTACATTTTACTCCTTATATTTTGGGGGCAAATGTTAGGGGAGGATTTTCTAATCCTAAGGATCATGGATCCTCAAGTGCTGCCAGGATCATGAATTCTGTTTGAATTAAGGATCCTCAGTAGGTGTTGCAGGATCAGGATTCAGGATCCTTATTGTTATCCTTATACTAACAATTGTCTTCATTATGCGTGAGCTTATTTTGCAGGAGTATGTGCATGGACTTGGTCTTGCCGATATTCGTGGAGCATATTCCCTCAATATTCCGCACGTGCTTGTCCCTTGTGAACGTTATGGAGATCGTGGGAAGCTAGCATGATTATCGGATAGTTAGTTAGTATAGTTATTTCTAATTTTAAATAGGGGATAACAAGCTTGAGTTAGAACACTTAGCTAATTTTGGCAAACACACACTCTCAAACAGCTCTCGGCAGTTAACTTGGCGATTTCATACATTTCTTATACATTTCTTGCACATTGCACATTATGATCCTTGTAACAAGCTTCTTATCATCCCGAGTTGTAACAACCTTTTGTTTAATCTTAGTTGGTGATCAGTATTTTCCATCACCCGAGGTTTTTTATACTGGAGATCAACTCTTGATCAAGGGCTTTTTCCTCATATAAATCCTTGTGTCATTTCTTTATTTGATTCACAAGTTGTTCATACAATTGTTCATAGATTCAAGCATCACACCTCACAACAAAAGATTTGGTTGCATTATCCTTGCTTGATTTTTGACCAAAACACAAAGCATGTGAACTAAGTCGGTTTTGCCACTTAAAACATTTGGTCAATTCTCCATTTTCAAGACAATTGGTATCCCTTTCGGGAACCCTAACATGACAATCATTCGGAAAGCTAAAACGATAATCACACTTTAACCACCTAAAATTGTTATTTAACGTGCAATTGATAAATGTCTATGATAATCCCCTAAAGATAAGTTAGTCACCCGTTATGTGGGAATTGAACCCTATCAGAGGAACAGTTGATTAAAGCTAAAACCGGATCAGAGCAGTGAATCCAAAATAAGCAGATGTTGTGTTTTCATTCTCTCCCCTTGAAAGTGGTTTCAACATCTGATGGCCTCCATCCACTGATCCTTACAACAACTGCTCACTTACAACTGCTGATCAAGTCAAAGACTGATGAAGACTAAAGCTCTGTTGATCAATCTACTGCTATGTGTCAATCACTGCTGAACATATCAAGTACTGCTGGAGTCACAACAGTGGAAGGATAAAGCAGTAGTTTAGTTGTTCATATGTAATGTATTGTTATCAGTAGTTAGCATAGCAGTATTTGTATAGATCAGTTGTTAGAGTTTGTTAGGAGGAGAAATGTCACTTTCATGGTGACGTCAGCAAAGATGCCATAGTGGTTTGTCCGTGCCTATAACTAGAACAGTACCCTGTACTGTTCTATTAGCTCTTCACCACTTTTCTCCTGTATGAACAAACACTGTGAGCTCAGACTGAGGGGGAGTTTGTTACATGCAAGCATTGTAATCGTAGTTGAAATAAATTCAATCATTCGGTTCTATGTGAAAATGTGTGTTCAAAGCAATTCTCCTGTTTGATTGTGTGCAAAGTTTATTTCCATTTATATTCCGCTGCACTACTTGTTCATCTTTCATCTTAATTTAAACGTAAAACACAATCAATCCAAACTCAGATCCTAACAATTGGTATCAGAGCTCGGACAGTCGAATTTGATTTAACAATCATTTTGACATAAATAGTTCAGCTCACAATCGTTGATACTAATAGTTGTTCGTTTTGTTGAAAAACAGAGTAAGGTTTAATCACCATCAAAGTTGATTAATCAGTACCTGTGAAACAATCTGGATGACGTCACAATCACAAGATGATAAGAATAACATTGGCTCACTTTTCAAACCACCTATGCTGAAACGGCATGAATACAACATCTGGGAGAGATGGATGGGTCACATCCTTGCTCAACAGAACACTGGATGTCGGAGATCAGTTGTTTTTGGGCCCCATGTTCCCATGGTGCCAAGTGCTGAGGATCCAAAGAAGTTCGAACCTAAAACATATGAAAACTATACTAAAATTGATTTCCAAAAGTTCGAACCGGATGCCAAAGCATTTAGCATCATAGTATCTGCATTACCCAACGAAATCTATGCTGGGTTGTTACATTGTAATAGTGCCAAAGTGCTATGGGATGCACTTAAGGAACAATTCAGGGGAACGGAAGAAGTTATTGAAAACAATTGGGAAATTCTGAATCAGCAGTATGAAACCTTCTGTCACATCAAGGGTGAATCATTGACTCAACAGTTTGAGCGATTCAGTTGTCTCATTAGTGAGCTAAGACTTGTTAAGGTTGTATTTCCAAATTCTACAAAAAATAGCTGGTTTCTTAGATCACTACCAGAAAAATGGGATACAATTGCATTTGTTACTAGAAACTCTGTTGAGTTCAAAGACCTAACACTGACCCAACTTCATGGTAGACTCCTGACCTATGAAAAGGAGTTAAACCAGAAAAAGAAGTTACAAGAGTCTGGAAAAGTTACAGATGACTATTCATTTGGAAACACAGCTCTACTGGGTCAAGAAGAGTCTGGCAGCAGTAAGGATCAGAGTTATGATCATTTTATTAACATAACTGCTGGAGGTAATTTCAACTCTGATCCTCACTCATCCAACTTTGCTTTTACAGCAAATGGAGAAAGCCAGAACTCTAATAATTTGTGTTTTGAACTCAATGATTTGCAACACTTTGATCCTACTGACTTAGAAGAAATGGACATTTTGCATCAATTGGCTTTGCTTAGTGTGAGAACAAGAAAATTCTATAAAAGAACAGGGAGAAAATTCCCATGGTTACATGGGAATTTAAAAGTGGGGTTGGATAAGTCAAAAATCAAGTGTTATAAGTGCAATAGGCTAGGTCATTTTGCTAGGGAATGCATGAGTCAAACCACTGGTCCAATTATAATTCATCCCAGCTCAAACCCTAGACAACAAAACCAAAGCACTGTGCACTATGCCCAATATACCCCTGCAGCCCATGTTAACACTGCTCATTATGCTACAACCCCTGTGCCTGTGCATTATGTTCAAACCACTGTTCCACAAATTCAGTATGTTCAAGCCCCTGTCCCTCAGGCACAAGTGCAACCTGTTGTACCTCAGCAAACTGCTCCATCAGTGGTTCAACCAGATCAGCAAAACTTTTTCACCCAAGGCTTTGTTGACTGGAGCAGTATGCATGATGAGCTTGGTGATGAAAATTTTGCTCTCTATGCTTCTAATGATACTTTTAATGATGAATTTTGTATGATGGCATTAGAGTCAATACCAGAAGGGGTAGAAGCTGAAGGTGAACAGCTAAGTGCTGAAACAGTGGATGAAGTGGCTGAAGAAGTGGTTACTGCAGTTGCTGGTGAACTACTGCTGGGGGAAAATTCAGGAACCCTGATTGAACCACTATTTGACCCCTGGTCCAAAGAAGACAAAGAAGAAGAAGAAAAGAAGAAAGAAGGTAAGAAAGAAGATAGAGCTGATGAAGAAGGTGATCATCAATGTGATTGTGCAATGATGGCTGCTGCCAAGGTATCACTTCAGGTTCTTAAAAATCTGTGTTCAGACAAATGCATTATTGCATTTGCTAGCATTAAAGAGGTGAATGAAAACCTTAGGGATAAGGTCTTAACTGATGAAGTCAAATTTGAGAAGTCATTAAAAGAACTTAAAATCAAGTTGGCTGAAAAAGACAGAAATTTGTAGTCTAAAAGAAGAGCAAAGCATTACCAAAAACCAACTCCAAACTATGATAGAAAATATCATGTTTGCAAAAAGGAGTTGGAATCCACCCAAATCACTTGTGAAAAATGGGTGGAATCTTGCAAAGGCTATGAAGTAATGCTTGAAAAACAGATTAAAAGCAATGTAAAATTTGGTGTAGGTTTTAGAAAGCATGACCAAGTTGATAACAATGCTACAAATGAATCTGGTTCAGTGGAAATCATACCCACAAACAAGAATTACCAAGAAATCAAAATAACTGACAAAAATGGCAACAAAATCACACTTGAAAGACCATTGGACTCTTCAACCTATGAAAAGATTGAGGAATATCAATTTAAACCTAAATGGTCTGATGAGTGTGACATTCTTGAAAATGTCAAGCCTATGGATTTCACAACCACTGATGCTGTCACAGCTCCAAAAGAAAAGGTCATTCCTCTCAAAGACATCCCAACAGTGGTTCAAAACTCTATTGCTAAGGAGTCTGAGAAAAGGAAGAAAAGAGAAAAGATCAAAAACATGTTTTGTGATTTTTGTGAAAAGGAGAATCATCTAACAAAAGACTGTTTTCATCTAAAAGCATATGATCTAAACAAAACAAGTGTCATTATACCTGCTGAGAGCTGCACCATCAGTGGTAAAACAAACCACAAAACTCAAGAATGTGTGTATCTCAAAACTTTGATGTAAAAAAGAATGAGTACACTGCAAAAACATCCTTGAGTTCATCAACATCATCTGTCAAGTTCACCAAGAACCAACCACTGTTTGTGCCAGTCCAAACAGCTGTTACAAAACAGCTGAACCAAACATCTGTCAAAAGAGATGTTCAGGTGACTGATGCACCCCCTGCCAATCAATACAGAAGAGGTAAGGGACAACCACCATACCAAAGGATCCCACATGTTTATGAGGCTTACAAAAAGCACTCTAAAAGCAAGAGTGAACAGGCATCCTTTTGGTTATCAGCAGATCATTGGGCAAAAACCCCAAAAGTGGTTAGAGAAAAACAGTCCCAAAACTGTTCAAACCCCTTATCTAACCACTGCCCAACCATCTGAACCTAACCTAGACACTGCTGAGACCCCATCCAAAGCCATATTGGCTTTGGAGACCATAATGAACTAACTCTTTACTACATGTGCAGGGAGCTTCTGCATGCTTAGATAGTCTTTGGTTTGTAGATAGTGGAGGCTCCAGGCACATGACAGGATGTAAATCCCTTCTCAAAGATTTCAAAATTCATAGAGGGGGTGATATATCCTTTGGAAATAACAGTAAATGGAAGGTTCTGGGGTCTGGTACTGTGCAGTCTGGTAAAGTTAAGTTTGAAAATGTCAATCTAATAGACAATCTAAAATTCAACCTCCTGAGTGTCTCTCAAATGAGTGATAAGGGCTATGGCTCTTTCTTCACAAAGGATTATTGTAGGATTGTTGGACCAGAAATGGTTGAAAAGATTGAAGCAATAATAAAAACTGGAAAAACCCAACTTGTTGCTCAAAGAAGTGGCAATGTTTATGTGGTGGATATGTCAACAGAGAGCCCCAG